>JARHVA010008506.1:0-62500 GCA_037957365.1 Torreya grandis | reverse complement strand
ATACTAATTTGATAAGTATTACCAATGTGATAACTCTATGAAGGTTTAAGCTAGCAAGGTAACTAAATGATAAGATAATTGGATGCCTTCACACTAACAAGATGATGATTAGATATAGGCTATTTATGAATAGGCGGGATGATAAGATGAGATTATTCTGGATGAAACCCAATAGAATTGTAGAATTTGGTCATATTTAATCAAGGTAGGATGGATGAAGTGACGAATATGATTATTTCAGGACTATTAAGAAGGGACGGGTGACCAATATAGATCCGTTTCAAGAAAAAAATTAATACTCAAGAGTGTGGATGATCGGATGAAAATGATTTAGTTTAATAACTAAGATGGAAATGTGTCTAAAGGGTTTTATAGGTATTTTGTATGAAAGGGATAAGGCTGAATTAGGTTATAAAAATATGTGTCTAGCACAAAATGAATGCAATCACACCAATCAAAATCCATAATATTTAATAAAAAAATGGTGTGTAACCCAATGACTTCACCTTTCAATGGATTTATGCATGAGGCTATAGGTCAATGACCCATTATGTAATCTCCCTAATTTAACCTTTTTAGGTTTTATAATGAAAATCCTATGTTTAGATTAGAGAGATGAGATGTCTAGATTAGTAAAATAAATATACAATAATTAAGTACTAATTTGTTGAGTGTTTGACCTTATTTGAATTTAATAAAATAAAAATAAATAGGCATAAATATAGACTTACCTAAAAATTTATTATCGTGCATTATCTGGGATCTGAAAGTTGAGATCTAGGTAGTTATCTATGTCATCAACAAGATTCTAGTGTTCATCTACTCACTAGATAGTAAAACCCAGTATGGAAAGTAGTGTCATCTATGTGTAATGTTCCCAATGTGACACTAATTTTTTCTTTGTAGGACTATTCCTATTTTTTAGGAGCACCTTCTCCTATGTTATATGTCTTGTTCCTGAATGCACAAAACTTGGAACTCTATGTTGTGCTTAGAAAACATGATTTACTGTGCAAACCCTAATCATATTTGCAAGTATAGCATGATAAATAATTTGTGTGTGTTAATAGGATGGATTAGATATACTCAATACCCTAGTGTGAAGAGAGTTTCCTAGATACTAATAATCCAAAGAGCGATTAAGCTCGATGTCATTCTCCCACCTAATGTTTGATGCAATTACAAGTGAATACTAGAATGAGAGTGGGTTTGGATGCCTTGAATGTGATTGAGCTTTAAAATGTTTGAAAACTAGGCTTAAGACTATTATAGATGGTAGGATGTAGAAGTAGGTCAAAATATGGATTAAGTACCTTGTTTTTACTTAACTTTGTCTTGGGTTTGAATAGATTTTACATCTAATTCCCATCTAGTGAATAGAGGTGGATTAGACTTGTATTTATGGGGTTTTGTTTCTTTTGAAAATAAGAATGTATGCTTAAGATGACCTTAGGAGGGGCACATTTTTGAAAAATTATATATTGGGAAGAGCTAGGGCTAAGGATAGTATCACCCAAGTGGGAACACTAACACCATATGACTAGAGTGTCCCAAATGTGATGCTACTATCTTATTAGCAGACTACCAAGTAAGCTGGATTAGGGTCTAAGATAATAGTTCTAGGACTATGTTTTGAGTGGTTATAGGTGAATTAGGTATATTGAATGAATGGAAAATTAAGTCTAATGCTTAGGAATAGGTCTATGGCTAGCCTAGGGATAGGTTAACTCAAGTGATACTCTTAGCATGAAATAACCACTTTTAGGTGATTATATTTACCCCGCTTTATGCTAGTAATGCAACAAAGTGAAATGAATAGTATAAAGGAAAAAAAATCATATCTAGACTTACCTTGAAAGTGAAGCCCATGTAGTTGAGTTTAAATATGTGAATCTAGATTTGGGTATGTGAAACATGATCCAAAATAATTAATTGTAATGAAACATGTAATAATCAGTCCTTACTTAAGAGATGATCAAAACTAAAAGACTATGCTAAAATAAATGTAACTAAGTAAAAGTTGAGTAAAGAGAGAGGAAAGGAATAGATACACCTCATTGGATAAGCAAACAAATGCATGAAATTGGTGATAACTTGTGTTTGTGAGTGTACATAGTGATCATATCATTGAATATCTTGAATTGAGTTGATGACTTGCTCAATCCTCATATGAGTGGCTCAAGAGCTCAATCAAATTTTGACACCATCATTTCCCACCCCTTTCAATGGATATTGATATCTATGAATAGATTGGATAAGACTATAAGTCTGTCTAAACCTCTCATGTAGGTGGTTCAAGAACTTAAGTAGGTCATGACTCCATCATCTCCCACCTATGTGAAGTAGATGCATCTGTAACTATACTACACAAAGTGATGAAAATATTTAATTGAGTAAATATAATTATGTATTTATATCCATAACCACTCAGGTATATTAGGTAGCTCTAAGCTACTCAAGAATGCCAACCATTGTAGATGGAGTAAGTCATGAATGTGGTGATAACCTAAAATGTGATAACAAGTGTGTATAATGTAGAGAATGCCATGGAGTTTTCCATTCCATATAATCAACCTATTTGAAGCTGAGTATATGGAAACCAATGTGTTGTGCATATGCCCCCAGTCTAAGATCTAAGTATGTTGAATCTAAATTGAGTATGTAATAAATGAATTTGTGTAATTAAATTAAATGTTGGAGTCATCATGATGTGCATGATGCCCTGAAATCTAAGGAAATGGTATGACTATGAGCTAAAATGAATGAATTAGAGCTAAATTTGAACATAAATACCAAACCTATGACTGTATCTATGAGAATATGTACTATACCTAGTGTACTAGTTTAAATATTATGGACTATTTTGAAGCTAGGGCTACTAGATAGTATCACCATGTAGTGGGCAATTATGTCATATACTGCTAGTGTCCCAATCTAGGTGCTAATGACTATCTAGTCTAATTTTTGAGTGATTTGTATTGAATTTTGAATCTCTATTTTGTTATGTGTCTGTATTAAATTTGATATCTAAAATTGAGCCTAGGTACTGAAATGTATTTGTGAATAAAAAGTAGGAGCCTAATCTCTATGATAAACCCTTATGAATTCACCCTCTTTTGAGGGTAGTTATGAAACCTATGTAATAAATTCCCTCTAAATAATTATCTCTATAAAATGTGTTAGTTAGATGATGTGCATGATATTTTAATATAATGTATAAACATAACATCAAAATGTAAATAAATTTGTGCATAAGTAGGTAATGTAAGATGTATGTTGTAATCTAACATTGCATAAGGGTGTCAATATAGATGTAATCAATGTATATAACATCAAAATTTGATTAACTACCTAGGGGGATGGGGCATGATGTCCATCATAGTTTCCAAGTAGGAAGGGTAGATGCATGAGGTCCCTCATGGCATAAAAAACTAGTGTGTGTGTAATAATCAAATACAAGTGTCATGGTGTAGAAGCATACAAGGAAGTAGACATACAAATACATGAGTCACATAGAAGGTAGGCTAAGGGTACATAATACAAGGGACATGGGAACATGCCACTAGATATGAAAATTAAGACATAGGACATGTTTAAATGTCCACATACACAAGCAACAACTAATTTGGTGTAGAGCCATAGAGAATGACATGTTTAAATGTCTATGTATAGAAGAAGGAAAAATCACACACAAGGGACATGGGCACATGTCTAAGGCATAAAATCAAAGAAGTTGTGTAGATCCAAAGAATAATGGCATATTCAAATACCCTCAAAGATGGAAGAAGCATAATAACACAATCAAGTGTAATATAGGAACATGAAATGAAAGCATGTATAATTTTGTAGTACAAATCTATTAGATTCTAGGATACATATAAATTGAGTCTAACTAGTGATAGTTGGATTTTTTTGAGAAATAAGTACCAATGATCGATATCAATATAAATCAATTTATAAATTGGAATGTATAGTATGTAATATAGAACCTAGCTATAATAGTTATATAAGAGATGTCCCCAAGTGGGTGGATGTATCAAATGTATAAACTTGGATCAGGGCAAATGCCTCTAATGGGTAAATGATAGCTGACCTGGATCAGTGTAATGGACTTGAGTCATATTTAGAATTTATAAGAACTTGATAAGAACAAGTAAATCATAAATGTATGATAAAAATAATTATACTAGGATAACTATCAATATGTAATATCTGGCAAGCAATAGAAATGTAAACATAACAATGCATACAACCTATAAAATTTTGTGTGTTTGAAATATTTAAAAGTTTTTTTATTTTGACATGTTATATTATTTTTTTATTTTTTGAGTATAATATATGTACAAGAAAATGAAAATAAACTATGTGCAAGGAGTGAGAGAGAGAAGAAATTATGTACAAGGTTAGGAACCATTCTAACTAAGGAGTCTCATGGGAGAGTCACCATAATCATGACCTGTATCAAAGAGGGGAACTATGATCATGCATGCAATGTGAATGGGCAATAGTGAGACCATGACTTGGTGTGTTGTATAATCTAAATTTGAAGCTACTTGACTAGTGATGTTATGATGTTGTGGCACTAAATGTGATGCCTTATGAACTGTAGGGGTCTTAGGGATCCATCTGGTAGAAGTAGAAGTTATAGGTGATGTAGGTAACTTGTGTTGAGAACCATTAAACCCAAATATAATTTATCTTGGCATAAATTAAATAGAATAAGGTCCTCTAGAATATATGAGGTATCTTTGATGTAATTATCTCTCTAATAATAGTCTTTGTGGGAGAGTATGCTTACATGCAGATATTGTAGAAGTAAAATTGGCCTTCTTTGAGGACTCTATTAAACACTATGATGTATGGATAGGAGTTATACTCTCTATTTTAATTGATAACTATGTAATATCTAATAATGTTATAATCATAACTAGTGTCTATGCTGGAATTATATTTGAAAACTATGCTAAAACTACCTATGAGATGGGAAGAGGATACTCATATGGGACACCCTCAATATTAACCACCTAGTTATCATTCATATAATTCAAGCATCATTATATTATATATGATATGGATTAGAGATGTTGTATCCATGGCCTACCCAATAATATTTCAAAAAACCTTGCACTAAGTACTACTAAAAATTGAGTGGTTATGTGTGCTAGTCCAACCTATAATGGAAGCATAATATCCCCAATAGAGATTTGAATGTGGACACTAAAACCAATAATGGTTTTATCTATGGGGAATATATCCCACTTTGTGTATCCCAAGTGTTATAATAGTGTCATGGTGCACATGCTTATACTTGATCTATTGTCAACCATAATACTGTAAATAGGATGGTGGTCTATATATGCTTGTATGAAGCATGCATGTAAATATATGTCATAATTTATAATCTCATACTCTAAAAAATGTTGAGTGGTCTAGGTGGCACTATAGTTTGATACATGACAATAATATTATGCAGTAGATGTGTCTCTTTTGTAACTGTGAGATAAGAATTTAGAGGAGGATGATCGTAGTTGTATAGTGAACACCTGATGTTCCCTTACCTCATTAGTTATATGCTTTTGGAAAATATATGAAAATATATCTAGTTACATTACCTCTATTTGATATTTTAGTGCCTCTGTGGGTGTGCGCACATCAATAATATTACCTTTAATGAGATCTTGTATCTAGTGCTTTTGGTTAATGCATCTATTTATCATGTGGCCTAGTGCCATGTGATACATAATACATTTGAGTCATAAATATTTAAAAGAGGTCATGTTTTATCAACCTCTTTAATGGTAGGGAGAGATATGACATTGCATTATAATAGTTGTATAACTCGTGTTGGTGACTCCAAAAAATTAGTGAAGACTCTGTGCTGAGGATGAAATAAAACAAATCTAGGAGAAGGATTTAAAGCTGCATTAACTATGGCCTATTAAGCACTTTTTTCTATGGTCTTAACTTTGTATGGAGGTTTTTCTTTACTCTTAATAGTTTAATCTAATCCATTTATGTCTTTGAGTTTTCCCATTGCTAAGGGTTTAACCGCTCTTTCCTTAATTGTGTGTCACATATCAGTAAATATGGGAAACTTCTTGAATAAGATATCTTTTTGAAGTGTTGGTAATAGAATCTATTTAAATATATATTGGATATTCTATATTCCATGGGGATAATTAATTTGGATAATTTGTCTTATATCACAAGACATAATTGGTGATATGCTCATTTAAATTTTGCTTTAGATGTGCCACTTATGCATAGGATATATTATCACTGATGTCAATAGATAAGTGTGATAGGAAATAATTAGATAAAGGATTCAATGTCATGACAGACTAATTTGACAAATCATAGAACCACTATAGAGCATAATCCTTGAGACTTTGTGGAAATAGCTTTGTAAGAAGCCAATCTTTACACACACATCTAAGTATGATGCATGAAAAACTTTAAGGAAATGTTCTAGGTCACCCTTGATTCAAATAATGTGATCTTGGGTATCATGAAGTTTGATGGTAAAGTATTTTTTGCTATGTGATGTGTCAAAGGTGTATGTAAGATAATGTTGAAATCCAAAGCATGTGATGGCTTAACTACTCCCTGTTCAAGATGTAACACCTTAGAATATAGAGTAATAACCTCTTACATAATGGATTATACATCTGGAGTATAATAAATAGCCAAAAATGGTGTATTTATCCTTGATTATTGAATAACAATCTTGGGTTGTGCTATCTAAGTTGGTTAAGCTAGATCAACTAAAGGTGTAACTACATTGTTAATTGGAGGGGTTGAATATTAACCATTGTTTGCCTTTTAGAGTTCCTCTTGAAGAATGTTTATGAATCATCTTATATATCCTTATGTTTAGACACAAAGTCTTGTAGCTGATGCTTATCAGTTTCATAAAATTTGTTATTAAATTATGACATTGTAGGTTGAAGGGTAGGAAAACAAGTTTTGTATAATTTAAACCTTTTAAGAATAGTAATCTATATAAGATTTTAAAAAAATGAAATATTGTAACAAATATGATATTTTTAGAATTAAAATATAAGTATACAAAAAAAAGGATTAAAACCCTAAGTGTGTTCAAGGTTAGGGTTTTGGAATCTAGAGTTTCTTTGTAACAATTTAAATTATATGTAAAATAAATTGAAACCCTAATATGAAATTGATATTAATTAGCTACGTTATCTAAAAAAATTCTAAAATTAGAAGTATTCATCCCTAAATTTATTTCAAAAAATTTAGATGAATGTAATCTAGGGTTTGAAGTGATATTCAAAGTAAGATGGGTTCACCAAATGATTTAAATTTTTTAGGTTTTATAATGAAAATCCTATGTTTATATTAAAGGGATGAGATGTCTAAATCAGTCAAATAAATATACAGTAATTAAGTACTTATTTGTTGTGACTTTGACCTTATTTAACTTTCTAAAAATAACAATAAATAGGCATAAATAGAGACATATCTAAAACTTGATTTATGACGATGATTTGGGTTACGAAAGTTGAGATCTGGATAACTATCCATGTCTTTAATAGGATTATGGTGTTCATCTACTCACTAGATAGTAGTGCCTAGTATGGATAGTATTACCATTTGTGTGTAGTTTACTCAATGTGTCACTAATGTCCCCTTTGAAATATTGTTCCTATTTTCTAGGAGTACCTACGCATGTATTTGTATGTCATGTTCCTACATGCATGAAACCTAGAGCTCTATGTTGTGCTATAAAAAACATGATTTAGTGTGCAAAACCTAATCCTCCTTGCAAGTATGACATGAAAAATAATTTATGTGTTATTAGGATGGATTGTACATCATCAACACCCTACTATGAAGAGAGTTACCTACATACCAATACTTTAGAGAGCGATCAAGGTCGATGTAGTTATCCCACCTAGTGCTTGATGCATGTGCAAGTGAATCCCAGAATGAGAGTAGGCTTGGATGCATTGAATGTGATTAAGATTTAAAATGTTTGAAAACTGGGCTTAAGGCTACTTTAAATGATAGTATGTAGAAGTAGGGTAGAATAGGAATCGATTACCTTGATTTTTCTCAACTTTGTCTTTGGTTTGAATAGATTTTGCATGTATTTATCATCTAGTGAATATAGGTGGATTAGAATTGTATTTATAGGGTTCTATTAGTTGTGTGGATAAGAAATTATGCTTAAGATAACTTTAGGAGGGGCACACATTTGAAAAATTATTAGTTGGGAAGAGCTAGGGATAAGGATAGTAGCATCTAATTAGGGACACTAGTGCCATGTGGCTATAGTGTCCCAAATATGGCATTAACGTCATATTAGTAAACTACTAAGTAAGTTGAATTGGGGGTCTGAGATGATAGTTATGGGATTATGTTTTAACTAGATGTAGGTGACTTTGGTTTACTAAATGACTATAAAACTAAGTCAAATTCTCAAGGATAGGTCTATGGCTAGCCTAGAGATAGGTTAAATCAAGTGATACTCTTAGCATCCAATTAACACTTTTATGTGATTACACTCCTAAACCCTCTCAACCCCATTTCACTCAATGGTCACTTGGGAGATGATATTGACTTTGGTAACAAGTCACCTATTATGGTCGAAAGTGCCTATGTTAGGTCTGAATAAGGTTTCTATAGGCATCCTCAATATATACAAGGTATATGGGGCCCAAATCTATGTAGGGTGTTATCTAATTATTGGGTTATAGAATTAACTCTACCCCTTCATGGAAGACCTATATGGGGTTAAATGATTGACCTAATGATGGTTATCGCTGATATTTATACTCTAAAACATAGAGTGTGGTTGAATGCATAGTGATGAAATCTGCATCACCAACCCCTAAAGACTAGGCAAGTGCATGAGAATGAATTCCATGTCATGTTTCAACCTATAAAATCATAATTTGGGGTAATAAATAGGCAAACAAATATATTTATCTAATTGATTATTTAGTTATTTGAGACAAAAAACATTAGAACATTAAAGATATATATACAAAAAATTAAAATCTAATTTTTAAATTAGGGACTCCTATTTAGGTGTTTTGCATAGTATTTTTTTATTAAATTCTTAATAAAATTCAAAATTTCCTTTTACCCCTACAAAACTGCTCCTCCATAGTGACACAGAGTTAAAATTTCAAAATCGATTCTAGAGATGCAAAACTATAGTTGATAGGAGAAAACCACAATTAGGATATCTGTAATTTTATTTATAGTTATCTAAAAATAACTATATGGTTAATCAAAATCACCTATGGTTAATAAAAATCACCTATGTTTAATCAAAACCACTACTAGAGATCAAAACTATAGATATTGAGAGGTAGCTTTACAACTTATAGGAAAAATAATAAATTTAAAAAATAGGTTACCAAATAAGATTTTTACAATGCCAAAAAGGATATTATTTTGTTTAAAGTGGGGTTAAATTAGATACTATCAGGTAGATGTATTAAAAAACTAAACTAAGTCAAAACCATAGATGTATTTTCAAAATCTCCTTTGGAAATCAATATCACTTCTTTCGAGAAGTAGTTTTGCTTTTAGGCAGATATACATAACTAATAATGCTATGATTACCTAAGATGGATGAAGTGTAGAAATTTAAATTATTTAAAAAATTGAACACTTAACTACTAAAAATTATATATTATTAAATATAAACAACACTTTTTCTTTAACTATATTTCAAAACTGTCTGTCACCTCAAAATTGCTTATAGAAATAATATCACTTCTATCGAGAAGTGGTTTTGTATAGATTAAAATTTTATAATTATATAATTATATATATATGTATATATATATATATAATTTTCAAAAAGGTATATTTATACTAATTATGACAATGATTTGAACTAGGAATTTTATTGAACAGAGGTGATTAGTATTGTGTTCATCCCAAAATGAAAATAAATTGATAAAACACACTAACTAGCATACATCTATAGGCTCAGTTATTAGGATGAGCTTAATTAAAAAAACAAATGAAAAAAAACCAACTAAAAAGTAAAGAAAAACAAGAATCCTTCACCTTCCTTGGATGCTTCAAATTATTGTTGTAGTGCCTTGGTCAACTTGTGCTCATGAAGTCTTCATCAAAGGAGGCTTGGCTATCTCCTCTTTTCCTTGGCACCTTGTGGCTTTGGCTTGACTTAGCTCAATATTTTTTAATTATAAATTTGGCATGTGAGATCTCTTTGGAATAAATTTGACATGGTAAATTTGCATAAATTAAGCTTAAAATTTAATAGGTAAGGCCTCCTATTTATAGATTTTTGAGATTGCTCAGAATCAACTTGAACCATCCATCTTGAGATGAATGAGGATTAATTTAATTTTTGAGAATTAGATATATAATTATCCTCATCATGAAACTATAAAAATGGGCATTAAAGAGGCATAGAGGTTCATTATGAGGAATGGGAGACCCATAATCTTGATATCTATAACATTTATGGCCTAGGAATGTCTTCCCAAAAAATGAGGTCACTTGATGACGCAGATAATCAATATTCATTTCCAAAAATAAGTATTCAAAAAATTTCCATGGAATTATTAATTAGGCTCTAATTTGGTTTAATTATCTCTTAAGCATGATTAATCACGTTGTGCACAAATTACTCAAATCGATCAGAATACCTTGTTATTGGTCCAAAATTTGATTGGATTGGAATTAGAAGTCAACATCAGATGCATTGGATCCATTGTACCATTTAGGATGTTACCAATAACAACTAACAAAGACACATGTCTTGTGTAAGATATTTGATAGAAAATAACAATCCAGAGCACCCAGGTGCAACATTAGCATTTTGACTCAAAATGATTTGATCAAAGTTAGCTGGCCCATAAATTGTATTACCCCATTTAATGATACCCTAGCCACAATCAGCACTTGAATATATCATTTTTAATGTCATTTAGCAAGTTTTAGTGTTTTTAGGCCAAATTGTACATTTTGGTGGAAAATTGGTCAAAATCCTAGTTGGAGGTCATCAGTGGTGAGATTTAGGTGTCTATAGTTTGCCCTTATTTGGGAAGATGTTACAAACTATAGGCAAATAAATGTCTTCTCAAAGAATGAGAAATGGCCTATATTCCAAAAATAAGATGATGATTAAAGAATAAATCTCCAAATATTTTTGGGAAGAATAGTTCTTTAATCTGTATTCCAGGTTATATCCTTGAGTTATGCTTGCTAATAAGCCCTAACTAGGGCACAATCATCATAAGCTTCCCAAAACCATTTGGAGATTTATTATTTAATCATTATATTCTTTTTGGAATATAGGACATTTCTCATTCCTTGAGAATACATTACTTTGCCTATGGTTTGAAACATCTTTCCAAATAGGGACAAACTATAGATAGCTAAATCTAGCCACCGATGACCTCCAACTAGGCTTTTGACCAATTTTCCACCAAAATTCACAATTTGGCCTGAAAACACTAAATCATGATAAATTATGTCAAAATTGATATATTTAAGTGCTGATTTTGGTTAGGGTATCAAAAAATAGGGTAATACAATTTATGGGCCAGCTAACTTTGATCAAATCACTTTGAGTCAAAATGCCAATTTTGCACTTGGGTGCTATAGATTGCTTTTTCCTATCAAATATATTGCAAAATACATTTTCCTTTGTTATTTTATATTGGTAACATCCTAAATGGGATAATGGATCTAATGCATTTGACATTGACTTCCAATTTTAATCTAGTCAAATTTTAGACCAATAACAAGGCATTCTGATCAATTTGAGTAATTTGTGCATAAAGTGCTTAATCATGCTTAATATCTAATTAAACCAAATTACATCCTAATTAATAATTCCATGGAAACTTGTTGAATACTTATTTTTGGAAATGAATATTGAATATTTGCATCATCAGGTGACCTTATTTCTTGGGATGACATCCCTAGGCCATAAATGCTATAAATATCAGGATTATGGGTCTCTCATGCCTCATAATGACCCTCCATGCCTATTAAATTCCAATTTTTACAATTTCATGATGAGGATAATTATATATTTAATTCCAAAAAATTGAATTAATCCTCAACCAAACATCTTCATCTGAAGATGGATGATTCAGGTTGATTCTGAGCAATCTTAAAAATCTATAAATAGGAGGCCTTGCCTATTGAATTTTAATCTTAATTTGTGAAAATTTACCATTTAAATTTGATTATAATAACTCTCACATGCTAAATTTATGATTCCAAAATATTGAGCCAAGCCAAGCCAAAGCCACAATGTGCCAAGGAGAAGAGGAAATAGCCAAGCCTTCTTTGATGATGATTTCATGAGCACAAGCCGAACAAGGAACTACAACAAGCATTTGAAGCATCCAATGAATGTGAAGGATTATTATTTTTCTTTAATTTTTATTTGTGTTTTTCATTTTTTTGTTTTTAAGCTCACCCTAGTAACTAGGCTTAGAGCTATGTGCTAGTTAGTGTGTTTTTCTTAATTTATTTTCATTTTAGGACTAACACAATACTAATCACCTCTCTTGATTCAAATTCTTAGTTCAAAAATAAAACCCTATATATATATATATATATAGATATATACATATATATATACATATATATATATATACATATATATATATATACATACATATATATATATATATACATATATATATATATATATATATACATATATATATATATATATATATACATATATATATATATATATATATACATATATATATATATATACATATATATATATATATATACATATATATATATATATATATATATATATATATATATATATATTATTAAATATGAGAAACTATAATGGTAACAATTATTATCTAGTTGTTTACTATCAAAACCACTTCTGTAACTTTCAAAATCGCAAGTAGGATTCAAAACCAACTACAGAGAAGCAATATTATAGAATGTAGTCAAAGTGTTATTTCTAGGGTAATTTGTTTTTTTGAGTAGAGTATCTCCTTTCCTATTATTACATTAAAATCAAATAAAGATAATGAAATTATTAGAGAGCGAATCATAGGTTTTTAGTTAGTAATTTTATGCCTAAATTAAAATTACAATTTGTAGATGCAAAACTACAAATGGAAATCAATGTCATAACTTGAGAGAAGCCATTTTGATAAATATAAAAAACCTACTTATTATAAGAGTGATAACAAATTTATTTTATCCTTGTAAGATAACAAGGTTAGGGTAGGAGTATAAAAGCCATTAAGAAGTGAAAATGCTTAATATTAACCTTAGCACAATACTTAAGTCAAAATCATGACTATACTAAACAAAAGTATATATGTATTTAAAAATCACCTCTATCAAGAAGAATTTTTTCAAGAGGACATAAAACCACCAAAAAGGTCAATAATTAATGATTAGTTCATGTAGCTAGTCAAAACCGCAACTGCATTCTGCAAAACCACCTATGTAAAATTGTAATTTATAGTGCAAAATTGTAATCCATTTAGGATGTGAGTATTTCCAAATTTTAGAGCCCAATTTTTCTCTAATTTTTCCTTCAATCTAATTGAACATGTATTACACACATAAGGGTTAGTTTAAAGGAGAGATCTCACTATAGTTGCCAATGTATGCTTGTAAATCTGAGCTATGGATTCAATATATTATTTATAATAAATTAACCCAAAATCTACAAAAACATCAAAGGAAGAGAATATGGAAGCAATAAAAATTTAAAAGAGGACTATTACCATCACCTTGCTTCGCTTGTATTTCCTCCAATATCTTCAAATGTATTCTCCAAGGATTTTTTACTTGCTTGTTGGCTTGCTTGATAATGGTGGCTTCAAGATTTCAAGTGAGCATGAAAGGATTAATGGCTTCTTTGGATGCAAGGATAATGTGGATGCAATGAGAGTATGAAGGATAATATATCTTGGATATATTCATGAAAATTTTCAAGGATTTAAAGTTTTCTAATTAGTCTAACCAAGCTCCATGCTTGGTTATTTATAGGGTGATGGAGGAGGATTTAACAAAAATTTAAATTCATTAGAACTCTCTAGTTTTAGAGAATTCTAGATAGTTAGAGAAGGCTCTAGATTTTAAAGGCTTATATATTTGATTAGGAGTAAATAAGGATTAATTTAGGGGTTTTAAGGAGGTTTAAGGATGTATATGTGTAGGAAAGGCAAAGGATAGGTTGGTTAGGGGGTAGGTATAATATTTTGAATTTTAAATTGGCAAGTGGGGAAAGTAGTTAATAATTGAGGTGGGATTAGTGGTTTAATGGGGTGTTCGAGGAATAATGAAGGGATTAACATATCATGGGGGTGTAGGAAGGTTAGTATGGTGTAGAAAATATTTAATAGGGAATGGGATTTAATTATTTAATTAGGACTATGGCTATGGGATTAATTAAGGTACAAAGTGGGATTAGTAGAATAGTTAGGGTGAGAAGATTTGGATGTATATAGATGAATTTATTCAAACATTGACAAAATTTACCTACATGATTGACTTGAAATGTTAGGAGTGGAAAATGTATAAGGTTAAACTGGATGCACCCAATTTAAAAACTAACATAGACTAATGTGAAAAGACCATACATATGATTATGACAAGTGTCAGGGACATGAATGTTCCCAAAATTAGGTTAGGATAAGTACACGATAGATTTTGGGGTTGTACGGGTATACGTAAATGAAGTTTAAAGTGTTGAAATTAGAAGTAATAGTTTAATAACATACATAATTTAGACCATTCACCACTCAGGAAAATGTATTTAAACCATATAATATAATACATAAAGAATATGAAGGAGCCATTTTATAAGGTTGAGGGGGATACCTAAAATTTCTTAGTGAGAGTTGCTAAGAAAATTTAAGATCCTTTCCTAGTTTAATGGTCTCATAGATTTTTATTTTTTTTGTTAAAAAATATTGGGTAAAAAATTATAGGAATTATATGCAAATATATGGTCCATATTTTTATTAAAATTCAAGGAAAATGTACCATATAGATAAAAAGTCCCTAAACTAGTGGGAGAAACTTTAAATTCCCTCTTTACTAGGCTAAAAGTTTGCTATATAAAAATGTGGGGCTCCTAGTTTATAGGAGAGATTCATTTTATTATACTAGTGCTATTTTTTTGATCTCATGGAACCAATTTCATATTAAAAATAAAAGCCCAAGTCCCTTACATGTAATCCCATCCTAAATGCCCATAAATATAAATTGTTACCACACATACTACCCTTATAAGCAATAATTTATTTATTTATTTCTAGTCTCTCGCTTTGACATTAATATTATAGTAATCACCAAAAGCTATATTTGTATCATGCAATAATTAATATACAATTTTTAAGTTTTGAGACATAAATTTGTGATATATATCATTTTAATAAAAGGAAAATCAATAAATATGTGTTTAGTTTATTGATTATTGGTTAAAGTATAATGACATGTTATGTTCATTGGGTAAAAGTAATTATTTCAAATGTTTAAAAATATTTAAATTTAAAATAACTAATCACATATTTTTGGTATCAAAATATTTGAAGTTATAACATCTTGTTTATTTGGTATGTTAATTAAATACTTATCAACATCAACTACTCCATTTACATGGCATTTCCCCCTTTTCACCCTTTTAAAAATATTAATTGCTTAATTTTATACAATAAAAGCCAATTAACATAAAAAATAATAATGTTAAAGCATATTTACACATATTATTTATTCAAATTTACATAAAGAAGCCTACTTAATATTAAGGCAAACATTAATGGGGTTTAAAAAATTAATACGCATATTTGTATCCAAATGAATAACATAAAACTCTATAAAAATAGGGACTTTAGTCAAATCACGAGTTTTTTTTTTTTTTTTTTTGGTCAGAGTGGTCATGTTCACACTAGATAATGGTTTAGGTTATTTCCAAACCAAATTTATGCTAGTTGTTTTCACTAAGTTTTAAACTTTACTTGGGAGTCCATTTTTGTGCAAGGAATATCTTCATGTACTATTTAGTGAATGTAAATATTCCATTGCAAATAATGCTAGTTTCATGCAACAAATTATTTTTGCATGAATCAAATTCATGGGCCTATTTATTAGGCTCTTCTTGTACTATCTCCTAAAGCTTACGATAAGGTGATATGATTGCACATATTATCATTTAAGGCAATAATATAGACTATATTATGTATGAGATTATTTGTGTGAATGTCTGATGGATTGAGTGTCATGGTAATGGTGTGTGGGAGAGATCATGTAGTTGTATGAGTGCATTGTGCACTCTGATATGGTATTAGAGTGATATTTCATATCCATTGCTTAGTATTGGTTCTCCTCTATTTATCTGCCATTTTCATGCTTCTTCGATGAATATTTTTTAGAAACATTTGTGTAGAATAATTTTTAGGAAAATAAGACATTACCATTGAATTTGAAGTGAGAAAGGGTAGATGTAGGATATGGAAGACAAAATGAGGGCTTAAAGTAATGATTTTTTCTAAAAATAACAATAGTTGAACTTGGAGAGAATTTTAGAAACACTTGGAAAAATAATTTGATAATAATATAAGAATATGAATTGTGGAATATTGAATCTAGTTTCTAAATATATAATTTTTTTCAATACTCTGATGATAAAAGTGTGCAACATTTATGCATTTATGATAATGGATTGGTACATTTTTTGAAAACATAAGGAAATTGCATATGTACAAACACACTTTTTTGACTAAACAAATGAAATTTTATATATAGATAGAGGAAATATCAAATATTATTGAGACAAATGGAAAATTTAAATTTCAAATGTATAGACACAAATTTTTGACCTTAACTTCATGAAAATCATTTTTATTAAACATAGAGAAAGACATGTAGATTGTTGAGATATACGTTTTATTAATCTTTGATTAACGATAAAAAATTTATAATGGTATTTTTAAAAATATATATAGTCTATAATGAGGTATGTTGTTATAAATTAAGTAATAATTAAAAATAATAGTTTAACATTAAATTATATGTATGTATGTATATGTATATGTATACATATACATATACATATATTCAAAAACTATATTTTCCTCCCTACAAATCCATATAATTATTTTTTAAAAATAATAAAATTTCCCTAATCAGACGTGTCAACAAAGATATAAAAAATATATAAATTTAATAAAATTTATGTGGGCTGGTCCATGACAAGTTTTAGGTTAGGTTCAACTCCCACTAGCCTAAACCTGAACTAGTTTTGGAGGGAAAGTGGAAAATTCAAAAGAAAGCCTTTTTGAAAGGGCATACACCCTTTAGACAAAGGGAAATACGACCTTTGAAACACATTTTTTTGTAGGTAATAGTAAAAAGGTTGAAATTTTTGAATTAAAGGGCATATGCCCTTTGTTAAAGAGTTTACACCCTTTTTACTACATAGGGCATATGCCCTTTAGCAAAGGGCATACACCCTCTGATTTACAAAATGCTTTAAGGTGGATTTTACCTATTTATGATGTACAAGTTTATAGTTAATTTATATTACATTTCATATTCTTATATTTTAAATTTATTTTACTAAATATAACAAATCAGGGTCCCTCTACATCTTTTGAAATAGATTCCAGAGTTGTAGGAGTTACCATTTAGAAGTTAGTTTTTAAAAATCCATTCTCATAAATACTTAATTTTTAGAATTTTAGGATTGGAAAATGGCTAAATATTAGAATTATCAAGCTCTAAACTAGGGTATGGATGTCACTAGTTGAGATAGAGATAGAAATCCACACACACACACACACACACACACACACACACACACACACACACACACACACAGGGGATCATGTATGGATTCATCTAGATAGAGATAGGGCCTATAATAACACATATGCAACATCTACATTATATGATGAGATATAGCATGTACAAATATATCTACCTATCTAAATGATACATCCAACCCTAAATAAACCCATACTCTTATTCCCATATCATATCCATTCTCTATATTATAATTTCAACACTATTCTATGTGATGATAATCCCAAACCAAGGCCTTGTCATAATTTGAGTATGCCCTAGTCCCCAATATAGTAAATCAAAGGATAGTGTAAGAATGCCCCCCAAACTATATATATATGGTGAGCACCATTTTCAAGGCTCTGTCTATATCTCAATCCTTCCCTACTTGATAAGGCAAGGGAAGCTTTCCTTATGTACTTAATCTATGCCAAAGAGTAAGGCAAGGGAAGCTTGAATTCTTGATATCTATCTTTACTTTACCTAATAGCATATTAAGGGAAGCTTCCCTTCTTGATAGATAATAAAAAAGTGTTGGGACCAACATACCACAAATTTTTGAAAATTGGGACCCTTGAGAAACCCTAGGAATTAAACATGAAAATATGGCATGATAAGATCATCCACTTTATCAAAAGCAAGATTACTTAGTTATATTTTGCTTTAATTTTGACTAACAATGCTAATAAATGGTCTTTATTGCTTATAGTTGTAGGTTCCATTGTGTTTGTTCCTAATAAATTCATGTTCCAAAAACCTATAAAACTCTCAATTTAAATTTGAATATTGATTGGAACTGATTGGTAGGAACCCTTTTAAAATCCATTTTAGACTTAAGTATAAAGTTCATGTTTTAAGCATAGTCATGTTTTTTAACATGACTAAGACTTAGTCTATAATGCTTGGCCCTTTTTATTGTTTCCCTTTTTAAGTTCCTAGTTAGGAATAATATTTGTTTTGTAGGATCCCTTTTAATATTTTCTAACTTAACCTAAGGTTTTAACCCTAAGGCCCCATTGTATTTATTAATACAAATGGGACCTTAGTCTTAATATTTTAGCTTAAGTTCTAGTTCCCTGAGTCCACTTTTATGTTAGCTCAATCCCTTTTTTATATCTTAGCCTAAGGTTTTAATCTTAAGGCCCTAATGTATTTATTAATACAATTAAGACCTTAGCCTTAACACCTTAACCTTATTCTTTTATATCATCGTGGTCCTAACTTAAATTCCTCACATCTTGCAAGATCCAATGGCCTTTGCTTTATCATATATTTTGATCCTATAGAGTGAGTAAAGCTTGAACTTTGACTTAAATAGTATGCATCTCAGATGATCTAATGGTTTTCACTTCCCTACAACACTTTAATCAGGTGACATAAGGAAAACCAATACAATCTTACACATAACCCCTTAGACCAATCATATTCAAACCCTCATATCAAGATCAATAGTTTTCACTTGATCACGAGGATATGATTAGATGGAGTGAAGCAAAGTTGAAAGGTCAAAATATTATAGAAGGCTTAAATGATCAATACTTGGTACCTTTATAGTTGATGATTAAAAGCAAAGGGACCTGCCTAAAAAAACAACCAATCACAAGCAAGCTCATAGATCATAATCCTATGGCTCCTGTTGCATCACAAATTTTGATTTGATAGAGCAGATCAAGTACAAGATCCTTAGAAGCTTCATGGAGGTACCAAGTGGCACTTTTGCATTAGGTCACAATACTTTGATATGCTTAAAATTAATGTTTTCATGATTTTCATTTGATGTCTATGAGGACATATTTGATGCCCATATGACTGTCAACTTTAAGCCCATCAAATTAAAAGCTTCATTAGCTTAAAATTAACAATCACGTGATCATCATTTGATGTCTAAAAGAACATATTTGATGTCTATGAGACCATCAAATTTAAGCTAATGAGTTATTCTACTCATGATAAAAAAAACACTCCAAAATATTGCTAAATGTCTTCAAAATTACTTTACAAGCTAAGGGAAGTGCTAAAAAAATGCTCAAACACTAGAAATATTCAATCTGCAAAAAAATGGAAATGGTCTTATGGTCTAATTCTATACTTTAGGGTCCCTATGGAATTTTGTTTAAATATCATGAACCGTAAACTAAATACTTATATTGAGTCTTATTTGAAAATATATTTGTTACATAAGACTTAGAGAAAGTGATTTCTAGCTAAAGGTTTTAATGTGTTTTGTCAATACAATAAAATCCTATTATTATTAGACCATTATGTCATTTTGATCCCTTTGAGCATATTTTATAAGCCTTGGGATAAATATTTTAGACCAATACATACATTGTGTTTATTTAAACACAACAAAAAAATTGGCTTAAAACCTTTACCCATGGTCCCTTTTTATATCATTCAAAAAAAAAACTTAGACATAAGTCCCTTAGGATAATGTTTATGTTGTGCTGATTAAACATGTAAAAAACTTTAGCCTAAGGAACTTAAGCCTAAGTCTAATTTTAATAATGTAGTAACTTAAAGTTAAGCCATCTCTGTAGATAAAAAATTCACCCTTTATCACTGAAGGATGATCTAATGATGTGAGACTCCTATAGACTTTTTAATGAGGCCTTGAGAGCCTATGAGCTTGATGTGTGGCAAAGGTATATTCAAGGTAGATCTGATAGATGATTTGATGCTTTGAATTTTGTCACTGGAGGATGAACCATTGGTGTAAAGGTGCTCATGAATTTTCAAAGGCCTTTAAACTTGTGTGGCCAATGTTCATTCAACAAAGGACTAACATAGGATATGAAGCAAAGGGATGACACATAAAGATGCCAAGTTTCACAACCATGAGGCTTAGAACAAAAGGAACCAATCAAAAGTAAGAGCCTTGATTACAATCAATGGCTCATGCTAATCTAGGATTTTTATCCTACAATGTGAAATGAAAGATGGTATTTTAAATACCTATGGCTAGTGATCAATGCCATTTCTAAAAATTTCATGAAAGGTTCATACCAATGCAACATAGGCACCATGCAAGTAGAAAAAGACAAAATGAAAAATCTTGTGGGCTCAAAAATGTAAAGGTATAAAGGCAAAGGTCCAAATCAAATCCAAATCATGTATGAACCAAAGTCTAGATATATCTTGCCATTAAAGCTCAAAAAACCCTAAACCCTACATAAAAGTGACCCAATTGAATTCATTTGCTCACAATTTGATCCAAGAAGAGCTTGATTGTGTTTTTTATCACAAAAAAGCTTTCAAAAAGACCACTTTACAAATTAGTGTGAATAATTCATATAAATAAAGACCATGACATCCCACATATAGAAATTAAAGGAGGAGATCAAACTCTACTTATCAACAAATAATGAGGGGTGAATCTTCAAGGACACCAAATTAGACCTTACAACCTTGAATGTCCTAGGTTTTAGCATTTAGTCTAAACTCTTCTTCATGGTGGAGGAATTGAAGCCCATTAAAAAGGAGTAGAGTATTGCTATGGTGAGTAGAAGGCATTAGAACTTGTTTGTTGTCTAGATGGCTAGACTCTACCATGCTGCTACAAAAAATGAAGTACTACATTGTATAGACATCCTTGCTGCCATCTTTGATAAATTTAGGGTAGATAATTAATGAATCATTTAGGGAGGAAATTCCAAAAAGATAAAATATATTTATTTTATATCTTTTGATAAATATTATAAGCTCCCTCTCCCCCATGTAGACCTATCCCAAATTAAGGAATGAACCAACAACCATGACCTAGACTCTATCCTTAGGTCCTAGCTACATCAAGGACCCCATATCTTTAGGGGTTTTGAGGGTAAAATCCCCATAGTCCAATTCAAGGAGGGAATTAGGATAATAATGACCTTATTAAATTGAGCCTTTGGAGTTACTTCAACTACCTCTGTGAATAAAATATAGGTTTTGTATGTGTATTTTATGGTGGAATAAAAGCTCACCCCTCTAATTAGATATTTGATCAGTGTTTTCTTGGCCAAGAAATTCATTAAAATCAAAATAAGACATCTAAGAAGTTTTATATGATGCCATACCTAATAGATTCCCTTATTGCCTTAATCATCTTCCCTGGTATTAGAAATTGGTCTCCTAAGGGAAAAACCACTATTTCCTATAATTATTCAAAGTTGCATATCTTTAAATATAGGAACCATATGCAATTTATTTGTGATTGTGTCTACCCATCTATAAGAGAGGCTATCACAAGTTTTTCCATGCCTAAGGTCCACCCACTCATCAATACGTATGTTGAAATGATGGGTGACATCTGGTACTGCCTTAACTGCATAGTCATCAGGATTGAGGGGATTATGTCCCAGCTTATAGACTACTATTTTATATTCCAAGTAAACTTTCAAAGCAAGAAATAACCTCCTAGGTCATTAGTGGCATTAATGGGACCTAAAAATAAAAGAGGAAAGGTCTTATCCACCCTTTCCCTCTAATAATTAGAAGAATAATACTTCAGAATTGGAAATAGGTTGATACCATGGCTAAGCATAGGGATTCATTTGGATTTCAACTTGATGAACTCAAGATGTGGGATCTTAAGAACATAGTGGCTAGTCATTTAAAGGATAAAAATCTCCCCAAGCTTGAGTAGGTACATCAAATCAGTTCATGACACCATTTATATTAAGGCTAATAATTATGAAGAAGTCTTGGCCAGGATTTAAGGGCATAACATCTAATTGGAGCATAGATTGACCAAGGATGACAAGCTATATAGAGAGGCATGGAAAATTCATCCTTTCCAATATCACTTTATACCTAGACCATCTGGGATTGCCTAGGAATAACCCCAAGTAGAACAATGATATCCACAACCATAACCAAAGCCTCAAGGGAAATTTGTACAAGGCTAGGATGAATAAGGCCATGGTAAGGAAAAAGTGGGAGAATTAAAATTAGAAGAGATTCCTGAAGAGAGTCCCTCATATTCAACACTCCATAAAGTCCACCTTCCCCAATTAAATAAATAGATATGATAGCCTTAGAGCTAGAATAGACACTTGAGGGTACTCTCAAAGAACTTATAGAGGCATATGATACTCAAAAGGAAAAAGAACTATTTGAAGAGATTCAAGTCCAAGCAAGGGGGTCTGAAGAAGATAAAGGAAAAGATTTTGTCCCTGTGGCATCCCAAGAGAAGAGGAAGGAAGAGCTAGTATTGGTCCATATTGGACCAAGGAAGAGACCAAGATTGATTTCACTCACCCCACTAGTGAAGTTAATCTATTCAGTGATGAATTCCTAATCCATGGACCAGTCATCCCTGACTAGTTCATTTATGAAAAATTACAAAATATTCCTTCTCTATTCACTCATGATTAATCATAGAGGTTGAAAATTTAGAAGTGCATAATGAAATGAAGCCATGGATTAGGGCCATGGTAAAAGAGCAAGAAGAAAGGATAATTGTGATCACTCATAGACTAGAAAGTAGGAGAATGGATTCTATAGGAGCATCAAGTAGCATAGTTGTAGAGGTCTCCAAACCTATAAAATTTACAAAGTCATCAACAACCATGTAATTTAATCCAAATATAGCTAGATTGGAGAGGTTTACCATTAATAAAACTATGGTGGAAGTAGAGAAATTCACCTTCCAAAAGGTGAAGACCTTTTTAGGGTTAACCCTAGTTGGGGGTCAACAAATTAGTGAAGCTACCATTCATGAAGAAGATGTTAAGAGCTTAATCGAAGCCCAATTAGCACAAGAAAAATCAAGGGTTAGAGGAATGAAATAAAGGATCTATAATTTAGAAAAATAAAAAGAAAACTTGGAGACATAGGTAATTCTATCAGTTCTTGAAGCAATGATCAAGATTCTTGATGAGTCATTTTATGACATGTTGTAAGTACTCAAATAATGAAGTTAAGGTAGAGTGCATAATCATGGAAAAGTACATTAGCCAAAATTTTGGTCACCTAATGCCAAGCCTTCAAGGATAAAATAGCCAAACTTCTCAACATCCAAACAAGAAAATAGATCCTAGGATTCAAAACTATTAGTTTGGGACACTTGAGCGTAATTCTGAGAATTATGGTTGACAACATTTAAAGTTTGAGTGCATGGCACAATAACATGAAAAGACTCATAGAAGATGATAAGAAGCTCATCGCAAGGATTTAATAGCTTCTTAAGACTATGTTTACAAACCTTGCACAACCCACTAACCTAATAATCGTATGTGATGAATAATTCAAGTATAGGGCTACTTTAGGTACACAAGAAATTAAAGGAAAGAGCAAAGATAAATTTGGGGCTGATAATAATAAGATCCTATACAAGATATTTAATGATGGAAAAAGGATAAATGAAGCTAGGAGCATATAATAAGCTAGGGTTATAAATGATATAAAAATTAAGGACTTGGAAGATCAAGAGGAGGAACATCTCCTAAATCCTACTATGGATCTAAAACTAGTCGATGAACAACATACTAAAGACATGAACATCCTCCATCAACAACAAACTAAGGCCCCACCAGAAAATTAGGTAATATTGTATTTTATAACTTTTTGAAATAGAATTTGTAAATTCATATGCTAGTTTATTAGCATATTGCCCCTAGGTCAGTCTAATTGTAGAAAGCAAGTGTATTCTAGATCCATCTTAGGAAGGACATCTATCCTTATCTTTTTTACACTTGTGTATTGTAACTAACTGGTATACTACCTAATATTTCTATAAAGGCATGTATTACCATTTTTAAAATAGGAAAAAATTTCATACACTTGAAGCAATTAATATAATAAAATAGTTCTACAAAGATTGTCCACATTTTGATATGCTAATTGCTAATATAGCTTTTCTCTCAATTGCTAGTTTATGTCTTGAATTTGAATGGTATATTTGAATTTTGATTTGAATTTTCTAATCATAGGGTTATAATTTGTGCATATGCTAAATTAAATAAAAAATTTTAGGTTTTTATTCATTTCATTTTGCTCTATATTCAGATGTGCAAATGTTATTTGATTATAGTAATACATCCTTAAAGTAGACATGGTTATTACTTATGACTCTTTACATTATCCTTTGAAGTTTGAATATTATATAGTGGAACTTGAGCTTAGGTTATATTGCATTATATATTGGTTGAATGCATACTTAGTTGTGATTGATGCTTTGTCATAATGTTTGAGACTAAAATTGCCAATCACTCATTCCTTTTCTGCCTTACCCTTCTCTTTGCCCATTTTTACATCAAACCACTTTAGTTTAAATACCATTATAAATATCCACTTAGATTAGTTTTTAGCTTAAATATGGATCATAATACACTAAATATTAGCATAGATTCCCTATAATTCATAAAGAATGGACCATGATGGCTCCCAACCATCACTTATTATAAATTTATGGGATACCAATACATATCTCTATCACTATTTCACCATAGGTGACATCAATGTGCCACAACATAGTACTCATGCTCTAAATTCATCAAATTATAAAATGAGAAGTGGTATTTAAACACTAAGGAACCCTATGGTGCATTTAGAGACATCAACAAGGCAATTTCCCATTCGCGCAAAAAGGAGGGCCATGAATTCTTTGAATCTTTATTGATCTTAGTGTGTTTTGGTCTAAAATTAGTGTATATTTTTATTTTGAGTGAGTTATTTACTTAAAAGTATAAATATATTTGACCTTTGTTATTTGTGACACATCTTTGTTCTTCTTTAGACAAAGATTGAAGTTCTTTGAGATATTGGTGCTTGTTTTTGGTAAATTTAGCTTAAACTTAAAAAATTCATAGTATGTAAGGTTAGGATGGCTCATTTTGATCAAAGGTTGGCATATGTTTCATAAATATAGGTTCTTTTATGCTTAGAGTTATAAATATAGATCATATTCATGTAATTAAATGTATCTTTGAGATAATTTAGTCGAAGATCAACATCCTTTACTATTTTTTATACAACCTTTACAAAATAAGCTCAATGCTCAGGTCTAACTCTTTTTCTTTATAAAGTTAACTTGATACATCATATTTTAGGTAGGATATTTAAATTTCAAGATAGAATTGCCCAAGATTATAACAAGATCAAACTCAAAGACCAGGGAGCCTTTGTTAGAACTTGAGGTTCACAGAAAATTTAGACATGACAAACGTAGATACAAAAGATCCAAATCTTTACCAACTTCACCTCTTCTAGGTACATGTGCCTTCAATATTCATCTAGGTATGACTTGGTTGGGAGAATATTCAATTAATGTACCAAGTGTGGTGCATTATCTCCCATGCAACCTTGACAATTATTTGCCTACATTTAGTCCAACTGGTATAATAACTATTGAAGAGAACATTAAGTCTTTTAAAGTTACCTTAAGGTTTATTAGTTGCACATGAATATGTGGTGTTTAGGTAATTCCCCTTCACCTTTAAAGATTATTCTTATGAATGGTTCTTGAACTTACCTAATAATTACATCACCAGTTGGGATGGTTTCATTAATGTTTTTATAGATCAATTTGGTAAGATTGTCAATCCTTATGTTATCTACCATTAGTTAACCATCATTAGAAGAGATGAAAGTGAGTCCATTAGGTCATTTAGTGCTATATTTCAGAAAATTTACATTAGGACCATAAAACCCTATAATCTTCATGATATCTTAGCTTTAGGAATCTACAAGGATGCAGTAGATCCCATGACCTCTATATTTTCTAAGAGCTCCATGCTAGCTATAAATTCATTAGCTAGGGCCTATTCTGAGGTAGTAACTATCAATTATAAAATGCAGCCCCGAGGAAAAATGACATATTTTAGCCAAATGTTGACTTACATATGCCTATGATGAACTTATTCTCCAACAACAACTAGAATATCCTAACATTAAACCAAATCTTAAACCTCAGTCAATTACCATTAAGTCATTTTGATCCTAATCAAAACTTGGAATTCCTAAATCATCCTACTAATAGATTCAATCCAAATGATCAAAGGGATACACTACCATCTTCTATCAATAACTAGGTACATAATTTTGAAACTCCTAAACATGAGAATGAATCTATGCTAAAAATGGTCCAAAAATTGAGCACTAATTTTCTTCAACTACAAAAACAAGTTAGAAACACTACTAAAAGTTCAAGTAGGAACTGCTCATTTCAAAGGGATAATAAGCCAAAAAATAGATTTTAGAATGATAGTTTTCATTACAATAGGAATAATGAGTCATCTTTTGAAAATAAGACCATGGACATTAACCTCACTAATATTGCATTAACTGATTATTATAGGGTACATTTTAAATCCAAGCATGATGAAATTGATTACATTGATTTTTACAAAGCCATTAAGTATTTTCAAGAGGATTTGGACAAATTTGAGGTGGTCCCTAACAAA
Source organism: Torreya grandis (assembly GCA_037957365.1). Classification (NCBI taxonomy): domain Eukaryota; kingdom Viridiplantae; phylum Streptophyta; class Pinopsida; order Cupressales; family Taxaceae; genus Torreya; species Torreya grandis. The sequence continues at coordinate 35,312 of JARHVA010008506.1, read as the reverse complement.
TAAAGTGGTGCAAGTTCTTCTAGACCTAAGTCATTTTATCAAGCCTTAATGGTTGATACTTTTGATTTCCCATTTTAAAGGGAAATGAGCTTCATGAGATCCCCGAGGAGATCCAAGATTTTCAATAGTTATTAAATAAGACATACCCCTTAAGGAATAGGGAGTAGAGACAAGCCTTGAATACCTCACCCCGCAAATAATTTTGGAACTCCTCTAGACACTTCTTCAAGAAATAATCCAGAACCTTATAAAGGGATTACTTCTAAACCCAATGTTGAGGTTCTTAGTTATAATAAAATTGGATATAAATTTTTTGAGGATATGAAGAGGATAAAGGCTAATATTACATTTCATGAAATCACATAGATCATAGAGAAAATGGACCTCCTATTGGAATCTATATCAAAGAAGTCAAACAATCCACCCAAGGTTGGTCATGCCAATGTGATAGTGCATAAAGCCAAACCTGAGTCTCCTTCTTTCTTACTCACTATCAGGATGTTTGGTAAGAACTTACATAATTTTTTGCTATATTATGTGCTTCTAACAATATCATGCCTATAGGTATATGAAAAAAACATGGCCTAAATCTTATTAATTATAATAGGGTTGTAACCCAATTGGATAAATCTAGAGTTAAGGTAATTGGGGGAAATTTTAAATGTTCACATGCAACTAGCTTTTGAGCCTAGGGTGTAGCAATTCATTGATATTCAAGTTATTGATATACCTAATGTTTATGAAATCTTATTGAGAAAGTAATGGACAAGGGCTTTGAATGATTACATGTCTAAAAATTACTCACATCTATAGCTACCTTGGAAGGGAGTCCCTAATCAAATCAAGGTTGAAATAGAACCAAGGATGAAGCATATTATAATAGAGAATAATGATTTAAATGAGAGAGTCAACATAATTGACTAAGATTTATGGGTGTTTACCCTAGAGATTGATAAGGTATGTGATCCCAAGATTTCTCATGTTATTCTTGGACTATGGAAAATGCATTTTGATGGTACTAGGTGTAATTATATATTAGGTGTTGGTGTTGTCTTTAATGACCCTACTAAGAGAAAGTAACTTGCTTCCTATAGGATCCACTTACCTTGTGCTTACCTTGCTGAATATGAAGCCCTTATCTTAGTCTTGTAATTTATAATAAAGAATAAGGTAAAAAAAACTACTAGTTTATGGGGATTCAAAACTAGTGGTCAACCAAGTAAGGAACAAATACCAATGAAAGATCTCATATCTTAAGAGATATAAATTTAGAGTTTAGGATTTTATTGAGTCCTTTGATGATTTATCATCACATACATCCCAAGAGAGGAAAACTAAGCTACTGATGAGTTGGCATCTTCTATAGCCAACCTCATGCCCAACCTAGATTCCCTTAATTTCAGCATTGAGTTGATCCCTTGTCCTTTAGTACATGATAATGTTAACCATTTTAAAGTTTTTAATGATAATCAATAGATATTGGATCTCATGACCAATTCTAGAGAATTTAATGCTCATATTATTGATGAGACTGATGAAAATACATCTAAAGAGGACAAGTTTGATGGTAAAGTCATTCAATTGAATGACAATAAGATCCCCAAGGGGATAATTTCTCTAGAAATATGGTTTAATCAGGACAAACTGGTTGAAGTTTCTAAGGTTCCCAAGGTAAGTAGGAAATGTTATAATGCTATTGATCTTGGCCTCCAAGATCAACCCCAGCTAGTAAATGTTGGAAAGTCCTATATAAACATTGAAAACAAGAAGGCTAAGAATATCCTTACCCAATATAGGGATGTCATAACATGGTCCTATGATGACTTAAATATATTTTATCTAAGAGTCATTACCCATACTATACCCTTTAAGTATAGTTACAAACCATTCAAGTAGAATTAGAGGTCTATAAACCCTATTCTAGAACTCATGATCTTCAAAGAGGTCAAAATATTACTAGATGTTATGATAGTCTCCCCATCATGCATTTTACTTAGGTAGTTAACTTGGTGCTAGTCAAGAAGAAGAATGATGAAATTAGACTTTGTATCCACTTCAAAAACTTAAACAAAACATAAAAAAAGGACAACTATCCCCTTCCTTCTTCATACCAAGTGATACAAGTTATTTTAGGTTTAACTATGATGTCCTTTCTTGATGGCTTTTTAGGTTACAACTAGGTGTTGGTTGATAGAGAAGACAATATGAAAACAACTTTCAAAATAAAATGTGGAAAATTTGTGTACAAGAGAATGCCTTTTAGGCTTATCAATGTGGGAGGTAATTTTCAAAGAGCCATGGACCTTGCCTTCCAAGGCCTGATTGGCAAGTGTATTATTATATATATGGATGATATAACAATTTTTTCTAAGAATAGGTAAGATTAATTCATTCACTTACAATAAATTTTTGAGAGATGTAGAAGGTATGGTATCTCCTTAAACCCTAAGAAGAGTATCTTTTATGTTATAACTAAGGGTGGGATCTATATAGATCCTAGAAGAGTGGAGTCCATATCTAGAATAGAACCTCCAAATAGTAAGAAAGAGCTAAAGTAATTCTTAGGTAAGATAAATTTTGTTAGAAAGTTTATTTCTATCTTTGCAGAGATTGTCAATCCATTGAATCACTTACTTAATAAGGATGCCAAAGTCACATGGAATGAAGAATATATAAAGGAATTTAGTGATATCAAAGAGGCCATTAGCCAGGCTCTAGTCCTCATAAGTCCTAACTTCTCAAGGGACTCCATTCCTTTGCATCTGACCACACTATGGCTAAAGTGTTAACTCAAAAGATTGATGGGTGTGATCACTTAATAGATTTTGTGAGAACTAATTTTAAGAATGTTGAGTTAAATTACTCATTTATTTATGGGTAGGCATGTGCATTAGTTAAAGTAGTTAAGAAATTCAAGCATTGCATCCTTATAAATAAGGTGCATGCTATCTTACTTGACCCTACCACACAACTTATGTTAAGTCAAAATGAATTGGGAGAATGTAGAGGTAATTGGATGTCAATTTTATAGGATTATGACTTGGAAATGAAAACATAAAAATTGGTAAGGTGCCAAGGTTTGATCTAGATGAGTGTTAATGCTAACCCTAGGCTAAGTATTATGCAAGTGGATCAATAGAACTTTCAAGTTAGTGAGTGGCATGATTCAATAATACTTTTAATAATTAATGGTACTTATCTTGTAGGATTATCAAGAGAGAAAAAGAGGGCCTCAAGATTAAAGGCATATCATTACCTGATTCAATATGGGGTCTTATATAGATGAAATTTTTAAAGGGTTTATTTGAGATGTTTTTCACAAGAAGAGGTTACCCAAATCATGAACACCCTTCATGAAAAACTAGGCAGTGGACATCCATTTGGAAGAACAACAACCCATAAAATTCTTAGAGTTGACTACTACTGGCCAACTATTTTTAAGGATGCTCACAAATATGTGAGGGAATGCCACCCATGTTAGATTTTTAGCACCAAGGAGCCAAAGGTAGCAATGCCTCTACAACCAGTCATGGCTGACAAGCAATTTGGATAATGGGGGTTAGAATTTGTTGGTGTAGCCAACCCCAATTCATATGAAGGTCACAAGTATGTCCTAACTACTATAGACTATTTTATAAGGTGGATTGAAGTTGAAGCCACTAAATAATGTAAGACTAAAAAGGAGATCAAATTCTTAGAGGAAAACATCTGTATTAGGTTTGGAACTCCAATCTCTCTAGTGTGTGATAATGGGTTTGAATTTATATCTATAAAGATGATTGAATGGGATTATAATAATAACATCACTTTGAAGTTTGCATCTAACCACTATCCCTAAGGAAATGGAGTATTTTAATCTACAAAAAAAAACCTAATGAAGGCCATCCAAAAGTTTATTATAGACAAGCCCAAGACTTGGCATAAGCTTTTTAAATTTTCACTATGGGTAGATAGGATAAGAATTAAATAAGCTTTAAGAGCCTCACCATTTCTATTGGTATATGGATAAGAACCTATCTTTCCTATCACCCTCAAGTTTCCCACATATAGATTTATGCCAAAATATATGGAAGGGGGTCAAGAGTTAGCAAAATCTAGATTGCTAGACATCATTCAGATGGAAGATGTAAGGGAGAAATCCTTTGATAATTTTAGAAGACATCATACCATAGTCAAAAGGTGGTTTGACAAAAGATAAAAGATCAAGGTGTTTAGACAAGGAGACCTAGTTCTCATTTGGGTCAAAGCATCTGAGCCTAAGGGAAAACATGAAAAATTCATAGCCTTATGGATTGGCCCATACCAAATTGCATAAACATTGGGAAATAACACCTTTAAGCTTAAAGATCTACAAGGTGTAGAGTTTAAAATACATGAAAATGGGCAATACCTCAAGCGCTACTTCTCTATTATTCCTTTTGAGGTCTACATGGAGTAAAATGTTAGATGGCTAGAATTTAGAGTAGGTAGGCTAGCTAGTTTTCTTTCAATTCTTTCTTTCTTATCTCTTATTTGTAAATAAGCTTGTATATATTTATTTGATTTCCTTTGCTTTTTTTATTTTCTACTTTCTATGGTGTGTTTCTTTCTTGTTGCTTTGTTCTTAGGTTCCAATAAGTCCTTTTAAATAATCTTGAGCTTAAATTTATGAAGTTTGATTCAAACATGCCCAAAATTCATGAGTGTAGGTGTGAGCTCCATGCATAAGATGACCAAGGTCCTAAAATGTAAGCATAATGTTGTAACATGGAAAAAATGATAAAGACCAATAAAACAGGCCAATCCTTTCATGAGAACTTGATCATTATCTTGACCTCAAACTAGTTCTAAGAAGACTTGGACTTATGAGGAGCAAGCTCAAATTATCATGGTATACCCATACTAGTACTTAATCAACATCCTTGCTTGGGATAATGTTTGTATCCATAGGTGAAATCATAAAAGTCTAGAGGAAAAAAGAAAGGATGGAGTACAAAATCAAAACCTTTATAAGAATTGGTGATTTTGGTAACCACCACTAGGTTTATGGACTCCTAGTTGGTAGTGGAACAAGGCCTTGAGTGAAACCAAAGGTTTCTCTATTGAGGTTATGGATATATTTCTAGTAGTAGATAAATGCCAAAGCCTTCCATAAGCTAAAATCATGGTTCCTAATGAACATCTCAACATGCTTTAATTCAAGTGTTAGTGATCAAGAATAACAAACCTAGAAGTTGTTTATTGAACTACATGGCAAATAGTAAGTGGAATCAAAGAACATACATAGTATGGCTATGTCTTAGTGTTTAACCCTAAGTCTGCAAGTGTATAATTTATTTCAACCTTAATTTGATCTGGATGATGATATTGTTCAATTGGAGTACATGACCTAAATATTTGTCTAAATCAGGGTCTTTGGGTTATAACATATTGTTATGTTTACCCCATGAGTCATAATTTGTTGAGACCAACATACCCCCATTTTTTGAAAATTGGGACCCTTGAGAAACCCTAATAATTAAACATGAAAATATGGCATGATAAGATCATTTTTAGAATTTGAAGATCATCCACTTTATCAAAAGCAACTTAGTTAGTTATGTTTTGCTCTAATTTTGACTAACAGTGATAATAAATGGTCTTTATTACTTATAGTTATAGGTTTCATGGTGTTTTTTCCTGATAAATTAATGTTCCAAAATCTTGGCAAAACCCTTTGTTTAGATTTGTATACTAGTGGGAACCAATTGGCAAGAATCCTTTTAAAAATCCATTTTGGACCTAAGTATAAAGTTCATTTTTGAAGCATAGTCATGTTTTTTTAAATAACTAAGACTTAGTCTATAACGCTTTGCCCTTTTTATTGTTCCCACTTTCAAGTTCATAGCTAGGACTAATATCTATTTTGTAAGATCCCTTTTAATATTTCCTAACTTAACCTAAGGTTTTAAACCTAAGGCCCCATTCTATTGATTAATACAAATAGGAGATTAGTCTTAACATCTTAGCTTAAGTTATATTTCCTTGAGTCCACTTTTATGTTATCTTGGTCCCTTGTTTATATCTTAGGCTAAGGTTTTAATCCTAAGGCCCCAAATTTACCTCTTCTAGGTACATGTGCCTTCAATCTCCATCTAGGTATGGCTTGGTTTGGATAATCTTCAATTAATGTACTAGTGTGGTACATGATCTCCCATGAAACCTTGAGAAGTATTTGCCTACAATTAGTCCAACTGGTATACCAAATATTCAAGAGTGCATTAAGTATTTTAAAGTTACCTCAAGGTTTCTAAATGTTGTGCATGAAGATGTGGTGTGTAGGTTATTCCCCTTCACCTTTAAAGATGCTACTTATGAATGGTTCTTGAACTTACTTAATAATTAAATCAATAGTTAGGATGGTTTCACTGATGTTTTTATAGATCAATTTGGTAAGATTGTTAGTCCTTATGTTATCTACCATCAATTAACCATCATTAAAAGGGATGTAAGTGATCCCAATAGGTCTTTTAATGTTATATTTTAGAAAATGTACAATAGGACCATAGAACCATATAAGCCTAATGATATATTATCTTTAGAAATCTACAAAGATGTAGTAGATCCCATGACCTCTATATTATTTAAGAGATCCATGTCAGCTATAACTTCATTATCTAGGGCCTATTCTGACATAGTAACTATCAATGATCAAATGCAGCCCCAAGGGAAAATGACATATTCTATGCCAAATGTCAACCCACATATGCCTATAATGAACTTATTCCCCAACAAAAACCAAAATATCCCATCATTAAACCAAATCTTAAACCTCAATCTATTGCCATTAAGTCATCCTGATCCCAATAGAAACTTGAAACTCCTAAACATCATACTAATGGCTTAATCCAAAAGATCAAATGTATTTGCTACCCTTTTCTAACAATAACTAGGTACATAATTCTAAAAATCCTGAAAGGGAGAATGAATCTATCTTAAAAATGGTCCAAAAATTGAGCACTAATTTTCTTTAGCTACAAAAACAACTTGAAAACATTGTTGAAAGTTAAAGTAAATACTTTTCATTTCAAAGGTACAATAAGATAAATGATAGATTTTATGATGATAGTTTTTGTAATAATAGGAATAATGAGTCACCTTCTGAAATGAAGACAATGGACATCAACCTCACTGATATTGTATTACCTGATTATTATAGGGTACATTTCATATCCAATCAGGGTGAAATTGACTACATTGAGTTTCTCAAATCCTTTTAGGATTTCTAAGAGGATTTAGATACATTTTAGGTGGTCCCTAAAAAATAAAGTGGTGCAGGTGCTTCTGGATCTATGTCATTTGACCAAATATTCATGGTTGATACTTTTGATTTCCCCTTTCAAGAGGAAAATGAAACTCATGAGATCCCTGAGGAGATACAAGCTTTTCAATAGTTATTTAAGAAGACATACCCATTAAATAATAAGGAGTAGAGGCAGCCCTTGAATACGTCAGCCCCCAAATAATTTTGGAACTCCTCCAGACACTTCTTCAAGAAAAAATTTAGAGCCACATAAAAGGAGTACTTCTAAATCGAATGTTGAGGTTCCTAGTTCTAATAAAACTAGATATAACATTGTTGAGGATATGAAGAAGATAAAGGCTAATATTAAATTTCATGAATCACATAGATCATAGAGAAAAGGGACCTCCTATTGGAATCTCTATCAAATAAGTCCAAAAATCCACCCCAGGTTGATCATGCCAATGTGACTATGCGTAAAGCCAAAGATGAGTCTCCTCCTTTCTTACTCATTATCAGGATGTTTGGTAAGAACTTACACAACTGATTGCTAGATTATGGTGCTTGTATCAACATCATGCCTACAAGTATATGCAAACAACTTATCCTAACTCCTATTAAGTATAATAGGATTGTCACCCAATTAGACAAATCTAGAGTTAAGGTAATTGTGGAGCTTTTAAATGTTCACATGCAACTAACTTCTAAACCTAGGGTGTAGCAATTCATTGATATTCAAGTTATTGATATACCTGATGTTTATGGAATCTAATTAAGCAAGGAATGGACCAAGGCTTTGAATGATTATATGACTACAAATTGCTCACATATATGGCTACCTTGGAAGGGAGTCCCTAATAAAATCAAGGTTAAAAGAGAATGAATGATGAAGCATATGATAAAAGAGTACAATGTTGTAAATGAGAGGGTCAACATAATTGACTAAGATTTAGGGGTGTTCACCCTAGATATTGATAAGGTATGTGATCCAAAGAGTGCTCATGTTATTCCTAAACTATGGAAATTGCATTTGATGGTGCTAGGTGTAATGTTGGACTAGGTGTTGGTGTTGTCTTAAATGACCCTACTAATAGAAAGTAACATGCTTCCTATAGGCTCCAATTCCCTTATACTTATCCTATAGGATTATCTAGAGAGCAAAAGAGGGCCTTAAGATTGAAGGCAACCCATTACATAAGCAAATATGGGGTTTTATATATATGAAATTTTGAAGGGGTTTATTTAAGTTGTGTTTCACAAGAAGAGGGTACCCAAATCATGAGCACCCTTCATGAAAAGCTAGGTAGTGGAAATCCATTTAGAAGAACCATAGCCCATAAAATTATTAGATTTGGTTATTACTGGCCAACTATTTTTAAGGATGCTCAAAAACATGTGAGGGAATGTCACCCATGTTAGATTTTTAGCACCAAAGAGCCAAAGGTAGCAATGCTTCTATAACTAGTCATGGTTGAAAAACCATTTGCATAATGAGGGTTAGAATTTGTTGGGTTAATCAACCCTAATTCATATAAAGGTCACAATTATGTCCTAACTACTACAAATTATTATATAAGGTGTATTGAAGCTAAAGCCACCAAAATATGTAAGACTAAAAAGGTGATCAACTTCTTGGAGGAAAACATCTTTATTAGGTTTGGAACTCTAGTCTCTCTAGTGTGTGATAATGGGTTTGCATTTATATCTATAGATATGATTAAATGCACTTATGATAATATAATCACTCCTAATTTTGCATCTAACCACTATCCACAAGGAAATGGAGTCTTTGAATTTACAAAAAAAAAAACCTAATGAAGGTAATTCAAAAGTTTGCTATAGACAAGCCCAAGACTTGGCACAAGCTCTTTAAATTTGTACTATGGGTAGATAGGATAATAATTAAACAAGATTTAATATCCTCACCATTTATTTTGGTGTATGGACAAGAACCTATCTTTCCTTAGATTTATGCTAGAATATATGGAAGGGGGTCAGGAATTAGCAAACTGTATATTATTGGACATAATTCAGATGGAAGATGTAAGGAAGAAAGCCTTTGATAATTTTAGTAGACATCATACCATAGTAAAAAGGTAGTTTGACAAAATACAAAAGATATAGGTGTTCATACAAAGATACCTAGTTCTCCTTTGGGACAAAGCATCTGAGCCTAAGGGCAAACATGGTAAATTTACACCCTTGTGGATTGGGCCATACCAGAATGTAGAAACATTGGGAAATAACACCTTCAAGATTAAAGATCTACAAGGAGTAGATTTTACATTGCCCGCCAATGGAAAATACCTCATGCACTACTTCTCTACTTCTCCTTTTGAGGTTTACATGGAGTAAACCGTAAGATGGTTAAAATTAAGAGTAGTTAGGCTAGCTAGTTTTCTTTCAATTCTCTCTTTCTTGTCCTTTGTTTGTAAATAAGCTTGTACATATTTATTTGATTTCCTTTGATTTCTTTATTTTATACTTTTTGTGGTGTGTTTCTTTCTCTTTTCCTTGTTCTTTGGTTCCAATAAGTCCTTTTTGACAATCTTGAGCTCAAATTTATGAATTTTACTTGAAACATTCCCAAAATTTAGGAGTGTAGGTGTGAGCCTGATGCATAAGATGAACAAGGTCCTAAAATGTAAACATAATGTTATAACATGGAGAAACTGATAAAGACCAATAGGCCAATCATTTCATGAGAAACTAACCATTATCTTAACCTCAAACTAGTTCTAAGAAAACTTTCACTTATGGAGAGAAAGCTTAAACTATCATGGTATACCCATACTATCACTTAATCAACATCCTTGCCTAGGATAATGGGTTTAGCCATAGGTGATTATTTGAAGAATAGACACTTGGCCAAATCATAAAACTTGGCTATTCTGGTTCCCAAGCTTGATGAAAGCATAAAATTATAGAGGAAAAAAAGAAGGATGCATTGCAAAGTCAAAAGCTTTATAAGAATAGGTGATTCTGGTAACCTCCATTAGAGCTATGGACACCTAGTTGGTAATGTAGTAAGGCCTTAAGTCAAACCAAAGGCATATTTATTGAGGCTATGGATGTCTAGCTGGTAGAAAAATAATGCCCAATCATTCCCTTAGTTATAAGCATGGGTCCTAATGAAAATCTCAACATGCTTTAAGTCAAGTGTTACTGATTAAGGATAAGAAACCTAGAAGTTATTTATTGAACCCCATGGCAAATAATAAGTGAAATCAAAGCACACACATAGTATGGCTATGTCTTGGTATTTGACCCTAAGTTTACAAGTGCAAGGTTTGTTTCAACCATAATCTTATCTAATGATGATATTGATCAAGTGGAGTGGATGACATAAATATTTGTCTAAATCAGAGTCTTTAGGTTCTAACATCTTGATATGTTTCCCCCATTAGTCACCATTTATTAAGACCAACTTACCCCCACTTTTTGAAAATTGGGACCCTTGAGAAATCCTAGGAATTAAACTTGAAAATATGGCATGATAAGATCATTTGTAGAGTTTGAAGATAATTCACTTTATCAAAATCAAGCTTAATTAGTTATGTTTTGCTTTAATTTTGACTAACATTGGTAATAAATGGTCTTTATTTCTTATAGTTGTAGGTTCCATGGTGTTTGTTCTGAATAAATTCATGTTCCAAAACCTTGGAAAAACCCTTAGTTCAAATATAAATACTGGTGGGAACTGATTAGTAGTAACCCTTTTAAAAATCCATTTTGGACCTAAGTATAAAGTTCACGTTCGAAGCATAGTCATGTTTTTTAACATGACTAAGACTTAGTCTATAATGCTTGGCACTTTTTATTATTCCCCCTTTTAAGTTACTAGCTAGGACTAATATCCATTTTTTAGGATCCCTTTTAATATTTCCTAACTTAACCTAAGGTTTTAACCCTAAGGCCCCATTGTATTTATTAAAACAAAATGGACCTTAGTCTTAACATCTTAACTTAAGTTTTAGTTCCCTAAGTCCAATTTTATGTTAGCTTGGTCCCTTGTTTATATCTTAGTCCAAGGTTTTAATCCTAGGTCCCCAACTTCACCTCTTCTAGGTACATGTGCCTTCTATCTTCATCTAGGTATGGCTTGTTTGGGAGAATCTTCAATTAATGTACTAGGTATGGTGTATGATCTCCCATGCAACCCTGAGAAGTATTTACCTACATTTAGTCCAATCAGTATAACAACTACTAAAAATCACATTAAGTCTTTTAAAGCTACCTTAAGGTTTCTAAATGTTGTGCATGAAAATTTGGCATGTAGGTTATTCCCCTTAACCTTTAAAGATGTTACTTATGAAAAGTTATTAAACTTACCTAATAGTTAAATCATTAGTTAGGATGGTTTCACTGATGTTTTTATACATCAATTTGGTAAGATTTTTAGTTCTTATGTTATCTACCATTAGTTATTTATCATTAGAAGAGATGCAAATGAGCTAAATATGTCCTTTAATGTTATATTTCAAAAAATGTATATCAGGACCATAAAACCCTATAAGCCTAATGATATCTTAGATTTAGAAATCTACAAAGATGTAGTAGATCCCATGACCTCTATATTTTTTAAGAGATCCATTGAAGCTATAACTTCATTAGCTAGGGCATATTCTGAGGTAGTAACTATCAATGATCAAATATAACCCCTAGGGAAAATGACATATTATGTGCCAAAATTTGACCCACATATGCCTCTAATGAACTTATTCCTCAAACAACATCTAGAATATCCAAACATTAAACCTAATCTTAAATCTCAATCAATTACCATTAAGTCATCCTAATCCCAATCAAAATATGAGATTCCTAAATCATCCTACTTATGGATTCAATCCAAATGATGAAAGGGATTTGATACCCTCTACTAACAATAACCAAGTATATAATTCTAAAAATACTAAAAGGGAGAATGAATCTATGATAAAAATGGTTCAAAAATTGAGCATTAATTTTCTCTAGCTACAAATACAAGTTGGAAACACTATTGAAAGTTCAAGTAGGAACTTCTCATTTCAAAGGTACAATAAGCTAAATAATAGATTTTAGAATGATAGTTTTCATAACAATAGGAATAATGAGTCATCTTATAAAAATAATACCATGGACATTAACCACACTAATATTGCATTACTTGATTATTGTAGGGTACATTTCATAGTCAAGCATGGTGAAATTGACTACATTAAGTTTTGTGAAGACTTTGAGGCTTTCCAAGAGGATTTATATATATTTGAGGTGGCCCTTAATAAATAAAGTGGTGTAGGTGATTTTGGACCTAATTCATTTGACCAAGCCTTCATGGTTGATATATTTGATTTCACCTTTTAAGAGGAAAATGAACCTCATGAGATCCTTGAAGAGATCTAAGATTTTCAATAGTTCTTGAAGAAGACATACCCCTTAAGGAATAGGAGTATAGACATCCATTGACTACCTCACCCCCTAAATAATTTTGAAACTCTTCCAAAAACTTCTTCAAGAAAAAATTAAGAGCCACATAAAGCGAGTACTTCTAAACCCAATTTTAAGGTTCCTAGTTCTAATAAAACTGGATATAACATTGTTGAGGATATGAAGAAGATAAAGGATAATATTAAATTTCATGAACTCACATAGATCATAGAGCAAAGGGACATCCTATTGTAATCTCTATTAAAGAATTCCAACAATCCACTCAAGGTTGATCATGCCAATGTGACCATGCACTAAACCAAAGCTGAGTCTCCTCCTTTCTTACTCACTATCATGATGTTTGGTAAGAACTTACATAATTGCTTGCTAGATTATGGTGTTTCTATTAACATCATGCCTATAGGTATATGAAAATAACTTGGCCTAACTCTTATTAATTCTAATAGGGTTGTCACCTAATTGGACAAATCTAGAGTTAAAGTAATTGGGGAGCTTTTAAATGTTCCCATGTAATTAGCTTCTGAGCTTAGGGTGTAACAATTCATTGATATTAAAGTTATTTATATACTTGATGTTTATGGAATCTTATTGAGTAAGGAATGGACTAAGGCTTTGAATGATTACATGTCTATAAATTGATCACATCTATGGCTACCTTGGAAGGGAGTCCGTATTCAAATCATGGTTGAAATGGAACCAAGGATGAAGCATATGATAACAAAGTACAATGCTGTAAATGAGAGGGTCAACATAATTGACTAAGATTTAGGGGGTTTCACCCCAGAGATTGATAAAGGTATGTGATCCCAAGAGTGCTCAAGTTATTTTTGGATTGTGGAAATTACATTTTGATGGTGCTAGGTGTAATGGTGGATCATGTGTTGATGTTGTCTAAACTGACCATATTAATAGAAATTAACATGCTTCCTATAGGCTCCAATTCCCTTATGGTGTTTCTATTAACATCATGCCTATAGGTATATGAAAATAACTTGGCCTAACTCTTATTAATTCTAATAGGGTTGTCACCTAATTGGACAAATCTAGAGTTAAAGTAATTGGGGAGCTTTTAAATGTTCCCATGCAATTAGCTTCTGAGCTTAGGGTGTAACAATTCATTGATATTAAAGTTATTTATATACTTGATGTTTATGGAATCTTATTGAGTAAGGAATGGACTAAGGCTTTGAATGATTACATGTCTATAAATTGATCACATCTATGGCTACCTTGGAAGGGAGTCTGTATTCAAATCATGGTTGAAATGGAACCAAGGATGAAGCATATGAAAACAAAGTACAATGCTGTAAATGAGAGGGTCAACATAATTGACTAAGATTTAGGGGGTTTCACCCCAGAGATTGATAAAGGTATGTGATCCCAAGAGTGCTCAAGTTATTTTTGGATTGTGGAAATTACATTTTGATGGTGCTAGGTGTAATGGTGGATCATGTGTTGATGTTGTCTAAACTGACCATATTAATAGAAATTAACATGCTTCCTATAGGCTCCAATTCCCTTATGGTGTTTCTATTAACATCATGCCTATAGGTATATGAAAATAACTTGGCCTAACTCTTATTAATTCTAATAGGGTTGTCACCTAATTGGACAAATCTAGAGTTGAAGTAATTGGGGAGCGTTTAAATGTTCCCATGCAATTAGCTTCTGAGCTTAGGGTGTAACAATTCATTGATATTAAAGTTATTTATATACTTGATGTTTATGGAATCTTATTGAGTAAGGAATGGACTAAGGCTTTGAATGATTACATGTCTATAAATTGATCACATCTATGGCTACCTTGGAAGGGAGTCTGTATTCAAATCATGGTTGAAATGGAACCAAGGATGAAGCATATGATAACAAAGTACAATGCTGTAAATGAGAGGGTCAACATAATTGACTAAGATTTAGGGGGTTTCACCCCAGAGATTGATAAAGGTATGTGATCCCAAGAGTGCTCAAGTTATTTTTGGATTGTGGAAATTACATTTTGATGGTGCTAGGTGTAATGGTGGATCATGTGTTGATGTTGTCTAAACTGACCATATTAATAGAAATTAACATGCTTCCTATAGGCTCCAATTCCCTTATGGTGTTTCTATTAACATCATGCCTATAGGTATATGAAAATAACTTGGCCTAACTCTTATTAATTCTAATAGGGTTGTCACCTAATTGGACAAATATAGAGTTGAAGTAATTGGGGAGCTTTTAAATGTTCCCATGCAATTAGCTTCTGAGCTTAGGGTGTAACAATTCATTGATATTAAAGTTATTTATATACTTGATGTTTATGGAATCTTATTGAGTAAGGAATGGACTAAGGCTTTGAATGATTACATGTCTATAAATTGATCACATCTATGGCTACCTTGGAAGGGAGTCCGTATTCAAATCATGGTTGAAATGGAACCAAGGATGAAGCATATGATAACAAAGTACAATGCTGTAAATGAGAGGGTCAACATAATTGACTAAGATTTAGGGGGTTTCACCCCAGAGATTGATAAAGGTATGTGATCCCAAGAGTGCTCAAGTTATTTTTGGATTGTGGAAATTACATTTTGATGGTGCTAGGTGTAATGGTGGATCATGTGTTGATGTTGTCTAAACTGACCATATTAATAGAAATTAACATGCTTCCTATAGGCTCCAATTCCCTTATGGTGTTTCTATTAACATCATGCCTATAGGTATATGAAAATAACTTGGCCTAACTCTTATTAATTCTAATAGGGTTGTCACCTAATTGGACAAATCTAGAGTTAAAGTAATTGGGGAGCTTTTAAATGTTCCCATGCAATTAGCTTCTGAGCTTAAGGTGTAACAATTCATTGATATTAAAGTTATTTATATACTTGATGTTTATGGAATCTTATTGAGTAAGGAATGGACTAAGGCTTTGAATGATTACATGTCTATAAATTGATCACATCTATGGCTACCTTGGAAGGGAGTCCGTATTCAAATCATGGTTGAAATGGAACCAAGGATGAAGCATATGATAACAAAGTACAATGCTGTAAATGAGAGGGTCAACATAATTGACTAAGATTTAGGGGGTTTCACCCCAGAGATTGATAAAGGTATGTGATCCCAAGAGTGCTCAAGTTATTTTTGGATTGTGGAAATTACATTTTGATGGTGCTAGGTGTAATGGTGGATCATGTGTTGATGTTGTCTAAACTGACCATATTAATTGAAATTAACATGCTTCCTATAGGATAGAGCATACCGATAAGGATAAAAGGTGGTTTGACAAAAGATAAAAGATCAAGGTGTTCAGATAAGGATACCTAGCTCTCATTTAGGATAGAGCATCTAAGCCTAAGGGAAAACATTTCAAATTAATACCCTTGTGGATTGGTCCAACTAGATTGAAGAAACATTGGGAAACAACACCTTAAAGCTCAAAGATATACAATAAGTAGAGTTTACCTTTCCCACCAATGGAAAATACCTAAATCACTACTTCTCTACTGCTCCTTCTGAGGTCTAGATGGAGTAAACTGTAAGATGGTTAGAATTTAGAGTAGGTAGACTAAATGGTTTTCTTTTAGTTCTTTCTTTATTATCCCTTATTTGTAAATAAACTTTTATATATTCATTTTCTTTCCTTTGCTTTATTTATTTTCTAATTTTTGTGGTGTGTTTCTTTCTCATTTCCTTGTTGGTTGGTTCTAATAAGTCCTTTTGGATAATATTGAGCTCAAAGTTATGAATTTTCCTTGAAACATTCCCAACATTTAGGAGTGTAGGTGTGAGCCCTATGTATAAGATGACTAGGGTCCTAAAATGTAAGCATAATGTTGTAACATGGAGAAACTAATAAAGACCAATAAAATAGGCCAATCATTTCATGAGAACTTGACCATTGTCTTGGCCTCAGACTGGTTCTAAGAAGACTTATACTTATTGGGAGAAATATCAAATTATCATGGTATACCCATACTAGCACTTAATCAACATCCTTGCATATGATAATTGTTGTATCCATAGGTGATTCTTTGAAGATCAAACACTTGGCCAAATCATAAAACCTAGCTATTTTAGTTCCCAACCTTGATGAAATCATAAAAGTCTAGAGAAAAAAATAAAAAAAGAAGGATGCAATGAAAAATTAGAATATTTATAAGAATAGGTGATTTTGGTAACTTGCATAAGGGTTATGGACACCTGGTTAGTAGTGGAGCAAGGCCTTGAGTGAAACCAAAGGCATATTTATTAAGGCTATGGATGTTTGGCTGGTAGCAAAGAAATGCCCAAGCCTTACCTAAGCTAAAAGCATCATTCATTATGAACATCTCAATATGCTTTAAGTCAAGTGTTAGTGATCAAGGATAAGAAACCTGGATGTTATTTATTAAATCCCATGGCAAGTAGTAAATGAAAACAAAGTGCACACATAGCATGGCTATGTCTTGGTGTTTGACCTTAAGTCTGTAAGTGCAAGGTTTGTTTCAACCATAATCTGATTTGGATGATGATATTGATCAAGTGGAGTGGCTAACCTATATATTTGTCTAAATTGGAGTCTCTAGGTTTTAACATATTGCTATGTTTCCCCCATGAGTCACCATTTGTTGGGACTAACATACCCCCACTTTTTGAAAATTGGGACCCTTGAGAAACCCTAAGGATTTAACATGGAAATATGGCATGATAAGATCATTTCTAGAATTTGAAAATCATCCACTTTATAAAAAACAAGCTTAATTAGTTATGTTTTACTTTAATTTTGACTAACAGTGCTAGTAAGTAGTCTTTATTGCTTATAGTTTCCTGTACCATGGTGTTTTTTTTGGATAAATTCATGTTCCAAAACCTGGGCAAAACCCTTAGTTCAAATTTTAATACTGGTGGGAACCGATTGGCAGGAATCCTTTTCAAAATCCATTTTGGACCTAAGCATAAAGTTCATATTTGAAGCACAGTCATGTTTTTAAACATGACTAAGACTTATTCTATAATGCTTGGCCCTTTTTATTATTTCCACTTTTAAATTCCTAGCTAGGACTAATGTCCATTTTGTAGGATCCCTTTTAATATTTCCTAACTTAACCTAAGGTTTAAATGCTAAAGCCCCATTATATTTATTAATATAAATATAACCTTAGTATTAACATCTTAGCTTAAGTTCCAATTTCTCGAGTCCACTTTTATGCTATCTTGGTCCCTTATTTATATCTTATCCTAAGGTTTTAATCCTAAGGCCCTGATGTATTTATTAATACAATTGAGACCTTGTCCTTAACACCTTAACCTATGTCTTTTATATCACTACGGTCCTAACTTTACTTCCTCACATCTTATAGGATCTAATGGCCTTTGATTTATCACAATGTTTGATCCAATAGAGAAAGAAAAGCCTAAACATTGACTTAAATAACATGCATCTCAAATGATATAATGGTTTTCACTTCACCACTTCCCTTTGGTCATATGGTGGAATTAAAATTGATAGAATCTTTCACATAACCCCTCAAACCAATTAGATTCAAGACCTTAGATTATGATCAATAGTTCTTACTTACTCATAAGGATCTAATTAAATGGAGTGAAGCATAGTTGAAAGGTCAAATGATTATGGAAGGCTTGAAAGATAAAAATGAGGTACCCTTACTTTAGAAGATTAAAAGAAAAGGGGATCACCTAACATAAACAACCAATCATGAGAAAGCTCCCAGATCATGATCCTATAACTCTTGCTGCATCAAAATTTTTAATTCAATGAAGTGAATCAAGTCTAAGATACTCAGAAGCCTTACAGAGGTACCAAGTGACACTCTCACATTAGGTCACAATAATTTTATGGGCTTAAAATTGACATTTGTGTGAATATTATTTGATGTTTATGAAGATGTATTTGATTCATGCATGACCATCAAATTTAATCCCATCAAATTAAAAGCTTCACTAGCTTAAAATTGATGTTCATGTGATCATCATTTGATGTTTGCAAGAATGTATTTGAGATCCATGAGTCCATCAAATTTAATCTAATGAGTTATTCTACTCAAGATCAAAATATTCTCCAAAATCTTATTGGAAGGCTCAAAAATTGCTTTACAAGCTAAGGGAAGTGCTCAAAAAATGATCAAACACTAGAAATCTTTAATCTATGAAAAAATGGAAATGTTCTTATGGTATATATATATGAAAAATAAAACTTAGTTTAAATATATACTTTATTACCCCATGGCATTTTGTTTAAATATCATGAACCTTGAACTAAAGACTTGTACTAAGTCTTATTTTAAAAGTAGATCTTTGTTACATAAGACTTAAACCAAGTGGTTTCTAGATAATGATTTTAATGTGTTTTGTCAATACAATAAAATATTATTTTTATTAGACCATTATGTCATGTTGATCCTTTTGAGCATATTTTGTAAGCCTTGGTATAAATATTTTAGACTAATGCATACATTGTGTTTATTTAAACACAATGTAAAAATTGGCTTGAAACCTTTAGCCATGGCCCCCTTTTATATAATTTTAAAAATAAAACTTAGACATACATCCCTTATTTTTTTTAATAAACACACAAAAAACCTTAGTTTAAATACCTTAATCCTAAGTCCCATTTTAATAATGTACTAACTTAAAGTTCAGGCATCTCTATAGATCAATAGTTCATGCTTTATCGCTAGAGGATGATCCAACAATGTTGGATCATCCTCTAGAAATAATGTCCCTTAGTTTTTATTAATAAAAATATAACAAACCTTAGTCTAAATAACTTAATCCTAAGTCCCATTTTAATAATTTACTGACTTAAAGTTCAGGCATCTCTGTAGATCAATAGTTCATACTTTATCACTAGAGGATGATCCAATAATGTGAGACTCTTGTCAAATTTTTTATGAGGCCCCAAGAGCCCATGATCTTGATGCATAGTGAAGACATACTTGAATTAAAGTTGATAAATGATCAAATAATTCATGCTTTGTCGATGGAAGATGATCTAATGGCATGAAGGTGCTCATGAATTTTCAAAGGCCCATGAGCTCACCTCATGTCCAATGCTCATTCAAAAAAGGACTAACATAGGATATGAAGCATGAGGAATACACATAAAGATGCCAAGTGTCACAACCATGAGGCTTGGAACAAAAGGATCCAATCGAAAGCAAGAGACTAGATTACAATCAATGTCTCAAGCTAATCCAAGATTTTGATCCTATGGTGTGAAAAGAAAGATGGTATTTTAAATACCAATGGCTAGTGCTCAAAGGAATTTATGAAAAATGCCATGAAAGGTTTATACCAATGCCACATAGGCACCATGTAAGAAAAAAAGGACAAAATAAAAGATCTTGTGGGCTTATAAATGCAAAGGTATAAAGTCAAAGGTCCAAATCAAATCCAAAGCATGTATGAACCAAATTTTGGATATATCTTGCCATTAAAGCTCAAAATACCCTAAACCCTAGATAAAAGTGATCCAATTAAATTCATTTTGTTACAATTTGATCAAAGAAGACCTTGATTGTGTTTTTTAGTGTAAAAGATCTTTCATAGAGACCAATTTTCAAACCAGTGTGAATAATTCACAAAAATATAGACCATGGTAGCATGTAGACAAAAATTGAAAGAGGAGACTAAACTCTACTTATCAAGAGATAATTAGGGGTGAATCTTCAAGGACATCAAATTGGACCTTGCAACCTTGAATGTCCTAAGTGTTAAGAATTTGTCTAAACTCTTCTTCATGGTAGAGGAATTAAATCCCATTATAAAGGATGAGTAGAGGATCACTATGGTGAGTATAAGGCATTATGAATTGGTTGATATCTAGATGGTCAAACTCTACCATGCTACTACAAAACCCAAGGTACTACATTATATACACATCCTTGCTCCCATCTTTGTTGAATATAGGGTAGATAATGAATGAATCATTCAAGAAGGGAATTTCAAGAAGATATCATATATTTATCTTATAGCTTTTGATAAATGTTATAATCTCCCTCTCCCCCACATATACTTGTCCAAAATTAAGGAATGGATAAAAAACCATGACCTAGACTCTATACTTAGGCCCTAGCTACACCAAAGATCCCATATATTCAAGGATTTTAAAGGTAAAATCCACATAGCCGAATTTAATTAGGGCATTAGGGTAATAATGACCCTATTAAATTGAGCCTTTGGATCCCCTTCAACCACTTATGTGAATAAAATCTAGGTTCCCTATGTGCATTTTATGGTGGAATAAAAGCCCACCTTCCAATTGGAGATTTGATCAGTGTCTTCTTGGCCAATCAATTCACTGTAATAAAAATAAAGACGTCTAAGTAGTATTATATGATGTCATACCTACTATATTTCCTCAATCAACTTACCTGATATTAGAAATTGGTCTCATGAGGAGAAAACCACCATTTCCCATCATTACTCAAAGTTACATATCTTTAAATATAAGAACCATAAGCACTTTATTTATGACTATGTCTACTCAGCCATAGTAGAGGCTATCATAAGTTTTCCCATGCATAGGGTCCACCCACTCATCAACAAATATGTTGAAATGATGGATGTTATCTGTTACTACCTTGATTGCATAATCATTAGGATTGAGGGGATTGTGTCCCAGCATTACAAACTACCAATTTATATTCTAAGTAAGCTTCTTGAGCAATAAATTACCTCCTATCTCATCAATGGAATTGATGGGACTTACAAAGAAAAGAGGAAAGGTCTTCTCCACCCCTTCACTCTAATAATTGGAAGAACTATACTTTAGGATTGGAAATAGGTTGATATCATGGTGAAGCATAGGGATTCATTTGGATTTCAGCTTGATGAACTCAGGATGTGGGATCCTAAGAACATAGTGGCCAATAATTTGAAGGATAAGAAGCTAACCAAGCCAAAGTATATACATCAATTCAGTGTTCATAACATCATTTATATTAAGGCTAAGAATTATGAAGTGTTAGCCAAGAGTTAAGGGCACAACATCAAACTAGAGAATAGATTGACCAAGGATGACAAGCCATCTAGAGAGGCATGGAAAATGCATCTTTTTTAGTATCAATTTCTACTTGGGCCATCTATGACTACACAAGAATAACCTTAAGTAGAATAGACATAGCCACAGCCACAATGATAGCCTCTAGGGTAATTTGTGCAAGGCCAAGATGAATAAGGCTATGGTAAGGAGAAAGTGGGAGAAGTAAAATTAGAAGAGAGACCTAGAGAGGGCCCCTCATATTTAACACTCCCACAAAGGCCACCTTCCCTAGTTCAGTGCATAGATATGATAGCCTTAGAGTAGAAGAGGCATTTGAGGGTGCCCTCAAGGAACTTGCAGAGGCATATGATATTGAAAGGGAAAATGAACCATTTGAAGATATTCAAGTCCAACTAGGGGAGTTTGAAGAAGATAATGGAAAAGAGATTATACCTATGGCATCCTAAGAGAAGAGGAAGGAAGAGCTAGCATTGGTTCCTATTGGACCAATAAAGAGACCAAGATTGACCTTCACTCACCCCACTAGTGAAGTCAATCTATTGATGGATGAATTCCCAATCCATGTACTAATCATCCCTAACTAGTTCATTTATGGAAAATTAAAAAAGATATATTCTCTCTCTCACTCATGGGTAATCATAGAGGTTGCAAATGTGGAAGTGCATGATGAAATAAAACCATGAATTAGTGCCATGGTAAAAGAGTAAGAAGAAGAGAGAATTTTGGTCACTCAAGAACCTAAAAGCAAGATAATGGATGATCTAGGAGCATTAAGTAGCATAGGTGTAGATATATCAAAACCTATAAAATTTATGGAGTCATCCAAAACTATGTAATTTAATATAGAGACGACTAGATTGGAGAGGGTTACCACCAAGATAGCCATGGTGGGAGTAGAGGAATTCACCTTCCAAAAGGTGGAGCCCTTTATAGGGTTAACAATAATTGGGGGTCAACAACTTGGTGAAGCTTCTATTCATGAGGACGATGTTGAGACATTTATCAAAGCCCAATAATTACAAGCAAAAGTAGGGTTAGAGGAATGAAATAAAAGATCTATAATTTGGAAAAAGAAAAAAAAACCTAGAGACAGGCAATTCTGTCAGTTTCTAAAGTAATGACCAAGATTATTGATGAGTCATTTTATGACATGTTTGAGGCACTAAAAATAATGAAGTTAAGGCAAAGTGCATTAGTATAGTAGAGTGAATTATCCAAAAGCTTAGTCACCCAATGTTAAACCACATAGGACAAAATATCCAAATTTATCAACATCCGAGTAAGGAAATAGATCTAAGGCTTCAAAACCATTAGTTTGGGACACTTGAGTGTAATTATCAAAATTGTGGTTGACAAGATTCAAATTTTGAGTACATGGAACAATAATGTGGAAAGACTCCTATAAGATGATAAGGATCTAATTTCAATGATTGAGTATCTTCTTGGGACTATGCTTACAGACCTTGCACAACCCACTACCCTTGGAATCATAAGTGATGAATAACTCAAGCATAGGGATAATTTGATAACATAAAAAATTAAAGGAAAGAGCAAAGAAAAATTTGGGGTTGATAACAATAAGATCTTAGACATGATATTCAATGCTAGAGAAAGGATAAGTGAAGCTAAGATCATTAAAGAATCCATGGATAGAAATGACAGAGAACTAGAGGACTTAGCAGATCAAGAGGAGGAGGATATCTTAAAGCCCAATTTTGATCTAAAACTAGTTGATGAGAAATATAATAAATCCATGAACATCCTCCAACAAATAACAAATAGAGGCCCCACCAACAAATTAGGCAATATTCTATTTTATAGAATTTTATAATTTTTTAAAATAGAATATTCCATTGTAAATGCATATGCTAGTTTATTATCATATTTCCCCTCAATCAATGTAATTTTAGAAAGCAAGTGTATTGTAGAACCATCTTTGAAATTACAACTATCTGTATCTTTTGTACACCTATGTATTTTAACTGACTGTTATACTACCTAATCTTTCTATAAAGGTAGGTATTACCATTTTTAAAAGAGGAGGGAATTTTGAGAAAATATTTTACACTTGAAGCAACTAATATAATCAAAGAGTTCTATAAATATTGTCCACATTTAAATATGTCAATTGCTAATATAGATTTTCTGTCAATTGCTAGTTTATGTCTTGAATTTGAATGGCGTCTTTGAATTCTGAGTTGCATTTTCTAATCATAGTGTTTCTAATTTGTGCATATGCTAAATTAGTTGGAATATATTAGGTTTTTATTCATTTAATTTTACTCTATATTCATATGTGCAAATGTTATTTGATTATAGTAGTAAATTAAAGTATACCTGATTCTTACTTGTGACTCTTTACATTATCCTTTTAAGTTTGCCTAGTATATAGTGGAATTTAAGCTTAGGTTATGTTGAATTATATATTGGTTGAATGTATACTCAATTTAAAATGATGCTTTGTAATTTTTTGAGACTAAAATTGGCAATCACTCATTCCTTTTTTGCCTTACCCTTCTCTTTGCCCTTTTTTACATTAGACCACTCTAGTTTAAATACCATTATACATATCTACTTAGATTAGTCTATAGCTTAACTCTAGATCATAATTCATTAAGTATTAACATAGATTCCCTAAAATTCACAAATAATGGACCATGATGGCTCCCAACCATCACTTATTATAAATTTGTGGGACACCAATACATATCTCTACCACTATTTCACCATAAGTGACATCAAGTTGCCATAACCTACTACTTATGCTCTAAATTAATCAAATTCTAAAATTAGAAGCATTCCTTAAACACTAAGGAACAATGTAGTGCATTTAGTAGCATCAAAAAGAAGTAAGTCATAGATATCAATGGAAGCTTACCTTCTTGATATCTAGCTTTGTGCTTTTAGATCAAGGAATATCTATAAAAGGAGGCTTGCTTCCTAATAAATAGATTTTTTATTTCCCTACCTACATAATTATGACCTACCTAATAAGATAATGTAATATTTATTCTCAATATTCCTACCTACTTTCCCTTTTGAGAATATATTATTATCTATCAATGGAAGCTTGATTCCCAATTTATAGCTTGTATATTTTATTGCCCTACCTACTTAGCTTATTTTTTTGGCAAGGGAAGCTTATTTCCCAATATATAAAATAAGAAACAAAATTTAAAATCATCTTATGTATGTAATATATCTATACCATTTAACATGACCTAGCTACTTTACCTACTTGAGTATGTCATACTTGATTCAATACATGAGCCATATATTGATCTTGAGTATTCCATACCTAAATTCTTGAGCCACATCTTGATGTTGACTATGCCTTACCTACCTTATTATATTTGATAATGATCTACATATTTTAATTTCTTTATTATGCCCTAAATAACTATCTTTTTTTCCCCATCTAATTGAGAATGGCCTACTGACTTGAGTTTTCTACTTGAGTATGCCCTCCTTACTTGATTGTGTCCTACCCAATCGAATACCTAAGACATATATTGTTATGAATACCTGTATTTAATATTCAATTTATATATTTTAATTGATCCATATATTGAATACCTAATACCTAATTTAATACATGGGCCATGTCTTGAAAGGAGGGGGAATTATCATGCTTTAAAATTAGTATAGTAGGGAAAATTATTAGAATAATGGATAAATGAGAGGGGGCATTAAGGCATGCTTAGAAATTAATATAAGGGGCATTATCATCTAAGTGTAAAAAGAATAAGGGGAATTTACCAAGTCATGTATTGAAAGGAAAGGGGTAATTTTCACCTATATAGATAAAGGAGTGACTAGGGATGATCAAGTAAAAAGATTGAAGGTAGATTCAAGCCAAATTATTAAATAATTTGTGGGATTTTTTATCATTAGGTAAATTGATATGAATAAATTATTTTAATATATCATGTAACCTATAGCATACCTACAATCATGATACATTCACTCATACGTGACATCTACAACATACCTAGTACTACATGTAGTTATGTAGTCACTCATACATGACATCTACTTGTAGTCATGATATAGTCACTCATACAAGACATGAATGTAGTTAATCACCCTAGTACACTTAATTAAAAATAGAAATAATTAAAACACAATTCAATATTAATAACAAAAACATACCATCCACTCCAAAATAAATTTTAGATAGAGGATCAATCCATGTATGATTTAAATCCAATCACATGCATGCATGACTTGACTACTTTACTCTAGGATAACATAAAATAGAGTCATCTTCTAACATTAAAAAATCATAGAGCACACTACCAATATAAAAACCACTACCACTATTATTTGGGGTAGAGGAGAGTGCTTTAAAACCCTATTTTATCAGTCATATCAAAATCAATCATATCACTATCTCTCTCTCCCCAAACCATATGGAGAGAGGGGGCTGAAGCTCATAAATCATCATTAGGCATCATAATTCATAATTGTAATTACTCCCTCATTATTTTTCATCATCCTTGATCCATCTCTCATTGACATTCATCATCCCTCATCATCCATAATCATCCCTAATGACATTGCCATTAGTCCTCATCATCCCTCATCATCCCTAGTCATTCCCTTATTATCCCTCATTATCCCACATCATCTTTAATCACTCCATCATCGTCCCTAATCACTCCCTAATTAATCCTCATCATACCTAGTCATCCTTAGTCACTCCCTCATCATCCCTAATAATCCATAATCACTCCCTCAATGGCCCTCATTATCCTTAATCATGCCCTCATTGACTTGTATCATCCATAATTATCCCTAATCACTCCCTTATTAACCCTAAGAATCCCTAATCACTTCCTCAAAAACTCTCCTCATACCTAACCACTCATTCATTTTACCTCATAATCCCTTATCATCCCTAATCACCCCCTTATAGACCCTCATCATACCTAATCACTCTTTTATTGTACCTCATATTCATTTATCATTTGTAGTCACTCCTTCATTGTCCTTCATTATCCCTAATCACTCCCTCATCAAGCCTCATCTTCCCTCATTATACCTAATCACTCCATCATCAACCCTCATCATCCTTAGTCACTCTTTCATCATCCCTCATCATCCTTAATCATCCCTAATCATTCCTTTATTAGCCTTTATTATTCTTAATCACTCCCACATTGAACCTCTCTATCCTTCATCATCCTTAATCACTCCCTTGTTATCCCTCATCATTGCTAGTCACAACATAATCATCCCTCATTTTACCTTATTATACCTAATAATACCTCATGATCTTGATTCTTTTCTAGAATATGTACCATGAAAATTATCCCCACTATCACTATCATTAGAGAAAACATCTATCATGATCGAGTAGATTGAGAATTATTCTTAAATGCAAAATTGTATAGGTGGTCTAAGATTTGGTCCACCTAGGCTACCCTTCTAATTTTAGGTTTATGTACATGTCCTATACCAAGCACTTTATTTTATTTTATACTAGTGTGATTGAAACTATGTGACTGATTAATATATCCATATAGAATGAAGTCTCAAGTTGACTAGAAATTGATGTCATAGTCATATACACCAGACATTTTATTATTTATTAACTTGGTTACATAATTTATTGAGGCATTTATCACATACAAACACATAAATGCATATATTTTGTTACAATAGAGTTATCTCAAATATTTAGTTAAATATCCATGGTTTATGGTCCCAATTTTGAGGTTTACTAAGAAGATATCACTCTACTACAAACAAAATCTAGAGGAAAGGGATTTCATCACCCAATATGAGAGTTTATCCAATCCCAAATATTTCCATCAATGGAAGCTATAAGTGGGATATCCTCCCATATATATATATCTAGGCCATTAAAGAATAGGGTTTGAATCCCATACCCCAATTGACTATTAGCATCCCACACCCTATTTATAGTTTTAGGGATTTATTGAATCCCTCCTATATATATCTGGCAAGGATTGAAGCCCAAAACTAAGTTCCAGGTCAAGTGCCAATATATAATTGGTCATTTCATAATCTCATTGTCTAGTTATTTTTTCCATCTATCACTAGAAGATTTAATATTCAATCTTTGTCTTTAGGATATTCTTACTCTCCTAAGAATAAAAATAAATCCCTATATATATTTTGCTCACATCAAAGGGAATTTATTGGTCCCCACATATATCTAGGACATTAAATAATTTAAGTCCATACACCAATAAAATATATTAGTAGATTGAAGAAATATTATCTAATTGGCTAGTGGGATTTATATATCTATATGGAGATCCACACCTAGACGTGGGAGAGAGTGTGTATCTAAAGCCCTAGGAAAAAATAAATAGACATATAAACGAGTGAAGGGTGAGATGAAATTTTATTACTTCCATATAAATATATTAGGATTTAGTCATCTAAGATTCCCAATCCCATAGTTGAGAATAACAATATATATATATATATATATATATATATATATATATATATATATATATATATATATATAGGGGTGATCAGATATTAGTTGAGAATCCCAATCCAAACCCCATAGTTGAATTATTTTTTCCTCTATATTTCATTAAGATTTTATCCATACTAGAGTGCATTGGTAAATAAAAATATAAGTGGTCATCAATATAATAAAAGGTGTTTCCAAACCCAACTCAATATATACCCAACTTGATCTATACCCAACTTTATATATGAAGGGAAAGAAGAGAATATGACTTAATCCCATGTATCAAAGAGAGGATAATTAAACATTTGGCATGTTTGGTGGGCCTTAAAGGATAAATTGGGGCCCTTTCATACTTTGTATATGCCCTAATCCCCAATATAATAAATCTAGGAATATCATAGGAATGGGTTCCCACCAAATATATATGGGGGGTCACCATTCTAATGGACCTATCTAGATATTAAGCTTGCCATAATTGATAAGAAAGGGAAGCTTTCCATAATTAATTCATAAATGCTAAGGAGTAAGGAAAGGGAAGTTTGCCTTCTGTATATGTAGCTTTGATTCTCCCAATATCATATCAAGGGAATGAGGGAGTGATTATGGATTATGAGGGATGATGAAGGACAATAATAGAGTTATTATGGATAATTAGGGATGGTGAGGATTTATGATGGAGTGATTATGGATTATGAGGGACGATGAATAAGTGATTATGTATGATGAGGGATGATGAGGGAGTGACTAAGTATGATGAAAGATGATGAGGGTTGATCAGGGAGTGATTTATAAAAAAGAGGGATAATGAACAAGTGGTTATAGATGATGGAGTGATTAGAGATGATGTGGGATGATGAAAAAGTGACTATAGATGATTCTAGTTAATAAAGGAGTGATTAGGGATGATGAAGGATACTGAGGGTTGATTACATATTATTTAAGGAGGATGAGGGATAATGAGGGTTGATGATGGTGTGACAAGGGACTGTGAGGGATTATGAGGTATAATGAAGGAATGATTATGGATGATGAGATATGATGAGGGTTTATTAGGAACTAATTAAGGATGATGATGGGTGATGAGGGTTGATGAGGGATTAATTAGGGATGGTTATATATGATGAGGGAAAATGAGAGAGTGACTAGGGATGATGAGGGTAGATGAGGAAGTGATTAGGGATGATGATTATGATGATTTATGATTGAGTAATTAGTGATCATAAGGGATAATGAGGGCTAATGATGGAGTGACTAGCGATAATTAGGGATGATTATAATGTGATTAGGTATGATGAGGAATGATGAGGGTTAATAATGGAATGACTAGGGATGCTAAGGGATGTTGAGGGATGATGAGGGAGTGATTAGGGTCGATGAGGGATGGTGAGGGATGATGAGGGATTTATGAAAAAACATGGTTTTTTATTCCTTTTGTTATAATTAGAATGTACTATGGTGATTAGCCTCATTAATATTTATTAGATTAGGTAAGACCATGATGGATTACTCTATGGAGATTTTCATATGATTACCATGGTTGAAATAATATATTATCTAGTTAGTCATGTTATTTAAGTAATAAGCATTAGATAATTGACTATGGAGTGACTAACTTATATATATATCTCTCTCCCACCTCCTCACTAGTGAAAGAATATCTATGGGTCTACACTATCATAGGGGTGTAAAATTGACCAAAAATTTTAGTGCACAACCCAACTCTTCCTTTACCTTTGATTTAATAGATGAAGATGTCCCCAAATCTAAATAGTTAATGGTGAAAGTAAATAATTAAATGTGAATTGTCATATTTTTTTCAAGGGTTGGACATATTAGTTGAGATAGGTTGATGCATTCTTATATGCTCCATCCCATCATATTACATAGATGTTGAATTGATGTTATCATAGGACCTATCTCTAGCATTCATCATTATCTCTATCTTAATTAATCCATACATGATCCCCTATCTATATATGTATCTACATATCTCTATCTAGACCATTGACATACATAAATGATCTTAGAACTTAATAATTAAAATATTTAATTAATTTTTAATCTAAAAATTATTAAACAAAGTATTGACTAGAATATATTTTGGAAAACTAACTTATAAATGGTAAATCCTACAAATATAGAATCAATTTTAGAAGATTTAGTGGCCCTAATTTGTTATATTTAGTAAAATAAATGTAATATAAATTAAATGTAAACTTATTACATTTATTTTATTAAATATATACAACACAGACAAGAAAAATTCACCATAAAACATTTTGTAAATCAAAGGGTGTACACCCTTTACTAAAGGGCATATGCCCTTTATATTACATAGGGGAATTCATCCTTTATAAAAGTGTGTATGCCATTTATAATACATAGGATATAAATTATTTAGAAAGGGGCATACACCCTTTCATTCAAAAATTTCAACCTTTAAATATTCCATCCAAAAAAATGCATTTTAAAGTGTGTACACCCTTTAGGATTAGGACCAAGCCAATTCAAATTTGCTATGGTTTTTTAAAAATGGGTGTAAAACCTTTTGAAAAGGACATATTCCCTTTGAAAAATAACTTATGTGTTTTCCATTTTGTCATGTTTTTTATCCCTCAACTTTGTGCATCCATCCTCAAAAATTTATAGATGCATTATTAATTTATCCAATTTGGACAACTTTAAAACTATTTTTGAAGGTCTTCGATTTTTTCCAAAGAATGTTGTAATATGTATGCATATTAAAGTATTTAGTTTTTTATTAAAAAATATTATAATTGACATTGTATCATGTTAATTCAAGTGATTTAATACATGTAGTTATGTTAGCATTAACTTCAAAAAGGCCCCCATTCACTGTACTATTGGGAGTGATGTCCCCTATGACACCATCATTATAGCTCATTGTTACATTATAACTACATTCAATACTAGTGCTACTATCTCAAACATCATGGTCAGCTCCTATGACAAGATTTTTATCATTAATAAAATACAATTTGTCTCTAAATCAGCATGCATTATATTTTACATAACAATTGGCATCAACATTCCATTGTATGAATTTAATTAAAACCTTGGAAAAGTGCCTTGTTATTAGTCCCTTCCAAGGTAGGACTATAGGATTCATTTTAAAAATAATTAGTTTTCATTCAACCAATCAAAAAATTAAAATATATATTATTTTAATAATTATGAAGGCTAGCATAAAGTTTCATATATAAATATTAGAATACTCTCTTGATGTTTTTAAAGCATATTCATTTATATTTAATGTAAAATAATATATATCACCTATAAATTAAATGTAACATTAACATGTCTTGTCAATCTTGTTTTTTATTGATAATACTAAATGTCCATACTCTTAAGCATTCCCACTCCAAAGATGTGTATCGAAAAGAATAAATGTTCAACTCCATCATCACATGATAGATTTAATTTTGGAAAACCACATGTATCTAAAAACAATTCCATTTGTCCCACACCCCATAACACATCAAAATTGATAAGACGCTACATATCATGCTTCCCCCATCTACTCCACACATGGACACAATTTTCCCTTACTAGAGTGCACCTAGTTTTGACATCAATGGGCCTTTCACCTATTGATTGTGCACGTGAATGTTGACTATTGAGCATGCTATTCAAACTAGTGTTATCACCACAACAGTTTAAAATGGAATTTTAAAAAGATATGTAATAAATATTGAAATGTTTCCAATCATTTTAAAAATAGAGATATCCTCTTCGAAACATAGTATCATTGTGTATCCCCATACTCTATCTGCACCAAAAATAAGAGCTAATAGTTTATATTTATGATAGAAAAGTATCATTCTACATAGGTGGGGATTCATGACTACTACATCATGTAACTAACACAAAATATTTTTTTCCATTTTAGAAAAATTCTAGCAAAGTAATTTTTCAACATAAACATTTAAAAAACAAAATTTAGCAAGTTTAATTTATTTTATTTGGTTTATGTCATAAGTATTCTCCAACTTTGTTTGAAAATAAAATAAAATTTCATATAAATAACGAGACATGTTTATTATTTTTTTATTGTAGAAAACATGGATCCCAAATTTATCATATTATGGATGGATTTATTTAGAGAAGCATTGACATGTTCTTATTCAAATACATCATATCTATCAAACATTTTTTCAATAATTTTTTTCAAATGATGTTTATATATATACATATACATACGTACATACATATACATATACACATATAAATATACATATACATATATACATATATACATGTGTGTGTGTGTGTGTGTACATATACATACACATAGATACATATATACATACATATACATACATACATACATATACATATACACATATAAATATACATATACATATATACATATACATACATATATACATATGTGTGGGTGTGTGCGTGCGTGTGTGTGTGTACATATACATATAAATATAAATACACACACACACATACACATAATCATTGACATGTTCTTCTTATTCAAATACATCATATCTATCAAACATTTTTTCAATAATTTTTTTCTAATGATGTTTATATATACACATATACATATACATATGTACATACATATACATATACACATATAAATATATATATACATATATACATATATACATGTGTGTGTGTGTGTGCGCGCGCGCGCGCGTGTGTGTGTGTGTACATATACATATAAATATACATACACACATATACACATACATACATACACACATACATGTATGTATGTATATGTATATATATGTATGTATGTATATATGTAAATGGAAATTTTTAGTGAAGGTTTTTATTCCATTTAATGGTTTTTACCTACACATGTTATTTATCTTACTTAGGTGTTATTAGGTCACTGGGGAAGATAATACCACATGCATTACAAATATTGGGTCAAGTCTATCTTCCACCTATATATTTACCTTTCTTAAAGATATTTTAATCAAAATAATCAATCCAATTATTGCATTTCTTCTTGGATAGTTATGAATACAAGTAGGTTTAACATTACAATAGAATTCTTATGTGTTTGCTCTACTAGAGATCAAATATTGGGTAATTTTGTCATGGTATCAAAGAACCTAGGTTATAATAACAAACATCATTTTATCTTTTAAAATAGTGTTGATTTATGATGTGTATTTTAATACAAATTGATAAGAGGAAATATATAGATATGAGTGTTTCATCTATAGTATTTTCTTCTCTAATCGTCATTAGAATTTACATATATCTACATACTTTTGTATTAGTGATACAAGATATTCTTATATATTTAAATGTTTTTTCAAGACTTTATTATAGCTAATCACCCTTAACATTCTTCTACTCTCCATAGTTCTTGTACTTTGCTTGCCTAATCCAGAAGCCCACTCACTTGGTCATGTCAAGCTTGATCAAGATATGCCAAGATTTTTGAGACCTTTTGAACTAATTCTAGTTGATAATATTATCTTGGTTCCTATATTTTCATGGAAATTCCCCTCAAAACTAACATTTGGAAACTTTTATGATTTCTTCAAGATGTCTTCTAGTGAATCTCCCTTGGCATTTATGAACTAAGCTCATGAATTCCCAATGATACATGAAAATTTGCACAATTTTATTTGGTGTAGTGAGATATTAATTGGGTGATTAGTTACACTTATATTAGACTATATGCATTAAAATAGTCACTATCATAAAATATATGTACATGAAATTATACATTAGATCTAACCACCAACACTTTGATCCATGTTATGTATATGTGGAGACTTCAATCCATCCTTTTTATTCACCTGGATGATTCCACTCATCATTTGCTTATGCCACCTACATTATTTATCACTAATACCACCAAAATTATAGTTTAAATAAAACCACCCAAAATTCACCCATAATTTCATGTGAAAATCCATGGTTTTCAAAAACCACCATTGGTATTCAATGGTCTATAGGTAAAAGATTTATTTTGTTTAAAATGTGATTTTAAAACAAAAATAAATTATTTTTCATTATATTACATCCATTTTAAATAGCCATGTTGGATCTATAGTGTTTTGGTAAGGCATTGGGATAGTAGGTAGTTAAGGGGGTTGAGTCCCAGTGGTTAACTTCTTTTCTATATAGACAATTTTTTACAAATTGTGGAAACTATTACCATTTAGAGGGAGTTTTTTAAGTGGAGGCAAAAGGTCTATTAATGGTGGTGAATATTAATGGTGGAATTTTTTTTTATTGTTTTTTAATAAAAAATATTATTGTGGGATATTTTAAGGGGACCATTTTTTTTTCACATTACTTATATTTTCACTTGATGAAGATGGAGGGTGAGGTCTAGTTTGGTAGGAGGTCAAAACCCCTCACATATAACTTTTCTTACTTATCCTTCATTGCTTTTACCACATTTTTTCCATATACTCCTCATAGACATATTATTTATTGACTCCAACATCCATCTTATTTTAAGTATCATGTGTGTCATTCTTTTTTAAAATTATCACATAGATTCCTCGTGGATGCATTATTCATTGAGTCTGATGTCCATCAATTGAGCATGCATTATTAATTGAAAAATTTAGGGGGGTTACATTTCCTTGTTTCTCTTTCACACACTATTTCTACAACTAAAGTTCACAATTTCACATATTACCCTTATTTATGGGCATATTTTTGGCTAATTTTGATGTTCATCTTCTAAACATGCATTATAACTTTGTCATTGATTATGCAGATTTTTATCCTTTATGGATGAATATTTAGTTAAGTCCGATATCCATTATATGAGAGATATCTCTAAGATACCAATATGAAGAGATATTCATCTCCATTCCTTCTTCTTGGAAGATAAACTATACTTCATGACATTTTTGCATGGAATTATTTTTCACTCAATAAGACCTTTATCCATTTTTAAATGGACATATTCCTACTCCCATTGACCCAGTTTAGCTCAATGACTAGCTCAATTCATGTGACATGGTGTATGGTTGCTTGTTTATGAATATTTACATGGATATACACCATCATTTGGAGCACATAGAGTGTCCTTGCACTATTTAGATATTTTTTCAAAAATTTCTTTGGAGACTATCCTTTTTGAGATTGTAATCTCTCCTCCTAATATTTCTTGTGATGACACATTTTTATTAGAAAGTGCTCTTATCTTTATTGAGCCA